>KK106981.1:3727351-3962667 GCA_000611775.1 Umbilicaria muhlenbergii
GGGGGGTTGGTTGGGAGGGTGGGGAAGAAGGGTCGGGTGGATGAGGGACAAGGGGGGGATGAGGAGGGGGTAGTAGGGAAGGGGGGGAAAGAGGAGGGGTTATTGGAAGAGGGGTCACTGGAGGAGCAGGTACAGGAAGAGGAGGAGTGGGAGAAGGTATGTTGGGAGGAGGGGGGGTGGGAGTGGGTGGACGGGGAGGGGGAAGGTGGAGGGAGGGGGGAGGATAGAGGTATGTGGTCTTACTGGTCGGGCTATGCTATCCGGGATTTCATACCTAGGGCAGGGGTGGCGGGTGTCAGCAGCATGGACTGACCACGGTGCGATTTCTAGAGTTAACTGGTATTGCACGGCTGAAAGAAGCGCTCGAGACGAATGATTGGGAGGGCGGCGATGCGGACGAGCTTGACCTGGAGGGTTTGGATTTAGGTGAAGAGGAGGGGTTTGAGGCTGAAGCGGCCGAAGTGGAGAGGGAAATGTTTGAGATGCGGAGGGCTATTTACGACTCTGGAGAGGGTCAAGGGAAGGAGGATGGGGTGGAAGAAGAAGAAGAAGAAGAAGAAGAAGGAGACGGCGGGGATATCCAGGTCGAAGAATTGGAGAGTATGATGCTGAAGATGCAGGCAATTCGCGGTAAGTTTTCCCAGTTTACACATAGTATCTTTTGATGTAGAAGATAGATTCCTGATATTCAGGTTTGGAATCGCAGACATGGGCGCAGACATGCCCGAATCAGAGAGAAAGAAGTTCGCCGCCAAAGCTGTCCGAGACATTATGAAGAGCATATGAGCTCGCGGCCTCCAAACAACCCCAGGATAAATGACAGGGAGATTAAAGGACTGCCCTCGTTTGAGAGGTTTTATAGGAAAGGTCGGGTTCACGTGGAGTCGACAGGCAATGGACAAAACAGCTGCGGTATTCCATGTGTTCCCAGATGATTATCATTACGCCCCAAATGCAATCCTTCCCATAAACGCTTAAGTGGAAATTCGACTCCGCTACCAGATTCGGAAGCAAAAACACGGCTGCACATGGACAGAGCCCAAATTCTGGTTCCTCGGGCAATTGCCTGCAACATTTGTACACCATCTCGATCCGAAAGAAGTTCGCGCTAGGTAGGGGCAGGCACGCCGTCGGATGTATCGGTACCAGTGTAACTAGTCGACGACGTTGGACTGTCCATAGCCTCAGCAAGACTTGCCACCACTCTGGGTCCGCTGGCTCTTCCAGCACTTCCATCGAATACAAAAGGACCAGCATCATTCCTTGGAGTGGTCGGTCCATCAGCTCCTAGCATCTCCAAAGGGCAAGGTGTGGTAGCTCTAAGCGTAGAGGATGCCTCTGTTGTTGGCGCCTCGTCTGGCGCAGGCTGTGGGGTTGTCGCGCTGGGCCTATTGGAGGACAAGGAGTTTCGCGGGTCAATGTCTAGAGTTGTTGCATTGGAGGCTTCCCTAGGCCGTGGTGGTGTTGTTCGGGAGCCTATTCGACGAGTTAGGAGATTTGTTGCTGGGGCAGGTGCTGCTGTCTGCTCTGAGGAGTTTGGTGGACTAGGCTCCGGGTTGATGAGATTTGCGATTGAGAGATTTCTGGTAGTCATCGTTGAAAGCACTTCGTCGTTGACATTGTCAGACGTATCGTCTCTAAGTTCTTCGTTCGATTCAGCTTCCATTGGATCCTCGCCGTTGACACCAGAAAGCTGAATGTCATTGGGATCCGAAGCCTCGTCCTCATCAGCTTCGCGCCACTCATCACCTGCCGGAGGGTCGTCGACGTCTGCTTCGAGATCTGCTACCGCGCGGCAATTGGGACAGAGAAACTGTGGCCAAGTTTTGTGGTCGTTAAGAATCGGACGAATGCACTTGTAGTGCCAGACGTGAGAACAAGGTGCCACGAATAACGATTGACAGGGCTGTCTCTTGTCAGTGCGAGTTCGCATTGAAAAGCCTCAGTACATACAGCTATGGACATCAGACATATCGAGCACTCTGATGAATGGGTCGAAGATGTATCCCCATCTTGGGCCGGAGCTGGCTTTCCCAAATTACGCAACCGCTTATGGGTTGTCATGCTACCAAGATGTGAGTAAGGTCATTGGAGCTGGTGATGTTGAGAGACGGAACGTACTTGAAATTATTCAACCCCTTTTGCCATGCACGATTGCACTCTACTCGTATCTTGACGCATCTGAAGATCATTTCCTCACCGCCTCTGAAATCAATCCCAAGTTGCACAACATCGCCGTCATTGAGCGGCCAAGGTCTTGATTCCGTGTTAGGCTGACTGAGTCTGATATGGTTGAGAAATGTACCCGAGGAACTCTTGACGTCTTTGATGTACCATTGGCCATTCGAGCACCAGAACTCGCAATGCTTGCGGCTGACGACCTTCGACTTGAAACCAACAGGGGCAGACGACGGGGCGTTTGCTGGTGGGTTCGGGTTACTGTCACGCTCCGAGTACCGGCCAACCCGAATCACACAATCTTCGTGAGGAAGCGTCCTAGATGTGGCAGGGAACGGCAGGGATGGTCGTGTAGAGCGAGGGTCTTGGTGAGGAATGAATCTTATGGTTGGCATCGGTTGGTCTTGTGGGTATCCTGCAAGAGCTGCTTTGGTAGCGTCTTGCTGCACCTCTGATCCTGTACCATTTACGGGCTCTGAGGCTGGGGGACCATCAAGCCGACCGAGATTTGCCGCTTCCGAGTTGAATGAGGGTGTTAGAAGTGCCCTTGCCCTTCTAGCACCTTGCGGTGCGCTCCCAGCTCTATGCCTCGCCATAATTCCCGATACGTTTCGTACGCTCGAGCTTGCCAATTGGTCGTTGGTTTCCGGCTCGGCTGGGAAGGATTCAGAAGTGGGAGTAAGTCTTTGAGGCTCTTTTACCCCTAGGGTTGGTAGATGATCGCGTGCTGACCTAAATGGGTCTGTTTGCGATGGAGAAGAAGCCTGGCTGGGCGAGGCTGGCCGCGCTGGGTAGCTGGTGGATCTGGTGAGGCTGTTTCGATGTGAGCTGGGGTCTGAAGACTGTTGACTTGAGTGGGACGACAGATGACTATGAGTATAATGCCGGAGATAGGTAAAGCCTCGGAGTCTACTGGGCCGTGATGGTGTTGTTGGTGTCGTCGGTGTTGTCGGCGAGGCGAGCGACAGGCTCGTCGACAGCGTTGGTTGTGCTGGCGAAGGAGGCGTAAACATCTGTAAATCAACGACCGTGGACGCACGCCAACTGCAACGGTCGAAGTTCACTGCAGGTTCTTTTTTAAACGTTCCAGTACAGATGCGTGTCGAAGATTCAAAGTACAATTGGTAGAGGTACGGGGACTCCACAAACCCGCCGAGCGACAGGGATAATCGGCGTAACTGTGGACCCCGCCTTCTGACTGATAGGCGGTTCCAGCAGGAGCAACAAGCACGTTCCAGGCACTGGAGGGTCGGTTCAGCGGCAACGGGGCTGGTGGTCGAGATGATCTCGATGGTCCGTCCTGGTTTAAGTAGTGTGTGAGACTGCTGGGGGCTGCTGGGGGCTGCTGGGGGCTGCTGACGGTTGAGCTGGACCCTTGGGGGTGGGATGACGGTCTTCTTCGCTTCGGAATCCGTAGACTGCAGGCGTTGTGGTGGAGGTAATACGGGGAAGGTCGTGCAAGCTTATAGTGCTGAGTGTACCACCACCAATCACCGGGCAGACAATGGTCGATAAATGGTGTTGTGGGCAGACCGAGCTTATCGCGGACGGTCCGGGGGGTGAGGCTTGAGTCCAGCGGGTGTTTCGTATGGCATGCTGGTGGCATGGGTGTGACAAGTCTCGGCCTCCTCCTCCTCAGCCATGCATCTGCGCACTCGGCTCTGGCCGGTTCAGCCTTACAGGGCTGAAAACCAAAAAATGCTGCCGGCCGGGAATCGAGTATCGAAAGCCTTGGCTACGCTACCGTACCTGACCTGACCTTACGACTAGAGCTCCTCAAAGAATCGTTTATTTGATATACTCTGCTGCGAGACGTAGGGAATCTGCGCGCCCATGAGACCACCGTCAACGAGAGCGCTCACGCGCATTTCGACAAGACTGCACCCTCCGTCGTCTCAACTGCCCTCCCGACTGTCTAGAGGTCTTGCCACGGTTGCTGAACCGTTGGAGAAGGTACTACGGACCTCTGCAGACGTCTCTGAATGATACTGACTTTAGCGTTCGACAGGATCCCACAGAGCTTGATCAAGTCACCACACTGCCAAATGGCGTCCGTGTGGCAACGGAGGCCCTCCCAGGTCACTTTTCAGGCATCGGCGTATACGTGGATGCAGGATCGCGGTACGAGAATGAGGACCTGCGAGGCGTCAGTCATATCATAGATCGTCTCGCATTCAAGGTGCGTCATAGCACCATGTCAATAGTGTAAATACAGCTAACGGAAGACCGTGTAGTCGACCGGTTCAAGGACATCAGACGAGATGCTAGAGTCATTAGAATCTCTCGGCGGCAACATACAATGCGCATCGTCACGGGAATCGCTGATGTACCAATCTGCAAGCTTCAATTCTTCCGTTCCTACAACACTTGGTCTACTTGCAGAGACCATTCGACACCCCCTAATTACGGAGGAAGAGGTGCAGCAGCAACTGGAGACCGCAGATTATGAGATTAAAGAGATTTGGTCGAAGCCAGAGCTCATACTGCCCGAACTAGTCCACATGGCTGCTTATAAGGACAACACCTTGGGGAACCCCTTGCTATGCCCCCACGAACGATTACAGTACATAAACAAGAGCGTGATCGAGAAATATAGAGATACATTCTTTAAGCCCGAAAGGATGGTCGTTGCCTTCGCGGGTGTTGGTCATGAAGAAGCTCTTAAACTTACAGAAAAATACTTCGGGGACATGCAGAAGAACCAGGGGCCCACCCTCTCCGGAGTAGGGTTAGAAACGTCCTTTACCGACTCGACACCGTCTAGTCCAGATTCTTCGTTTTCCTCCTCGTCATCACAAACGTCGTCATACTCTTCGCCAGCAACAACACCCTCATCATCTCCTTCGCAATCATCTAAATTACTATCTAAAATACCTTTTTTCAAAAACTTGTCCACCTCCGCTTCGCATTATGCTTCGGTCTCTTCATTCGATCCTCCACAATCTCCTCTATCACCGCTTGATCTCAACATACCATCCCATTATACTGGTGGCTTTCTTTCTCTCCCACCCATCCCACCACCCACAAACCCCGCTTTACCACGCCTCTCTCACATTCATCTCGCCTTCGAGGCCCTTCCGATCTCGTCTGAGGATATATACGCTCTTGCGACCCTACAAACCTTGCTCGGTGGCGGCGGTTCATTCAGCGCTGGTGGACCTGGCAAGGGCATGTACTCTCGTCTCTACACGAATGTGCTCAACCAGCACGGTTGGGTGGAGTCTTGCGTAGCCTTCAATCATTCTTACACCGACTCGGGCTTGTTCGGCATTAGCGCGTCCTGCAGTCCTGCGAAAGTCTCTCAGATGCTAGAGGTCATGTGTCGTGAGCTCCAGGCATTGACATTGGACACTGGCTTTTCTGCGTTGCAGGTTGCAGAGGTCAATCGTGCTAAGAACCAGCTCAGGAGTAGCTTGTTGATGAACCTCGAGAGTCGGATGGTAGAGTTGGAGGATTTGGGGAGGCAGGTACAGGTCCATGGAAGGAAGGTCGGAGTGAAAGAGATGTGCAGGAAGATAGATGAGTTGATGGTAAAGGATCTGAGGAGGGTGGCTCGACAAGTCGTCGGTGGTCTGGTCAGGAACGTTGGCAAGGGGAGCGGCGCGCCGACAGTAGTATTACAGGAAGGCGACGAGGAGGGAGTGAAGAGGAGAGATTTTGGCTGGACTGAAATCCAGGAGAGGATCGGGAGATGGAAACTAGGAAGAAGATAGCGCAGCGAGCGTCATGTATAACACCATTTAGATACAATTATAAATCCACTTAACAGGGCGAACCGTCCAGAGCTGCTTGAGGAACATACAATTCGACTCCTCGGACATCGTTGTTCTACTCCGAGTTGGCGAGGTCAGCCTATCAGCCCACTCAGCCCTATACCCTGTTTAGCGTTTTGCTCGCTCCTTTCTAAATTCGTTGCTCGCAAGGAACGCGACCGCTCCACGCACATCAGCACTTCAGCACTTCTGCACTCGATAAAGCCAGGCACGTCGGGTCATCAGTCAAAACTTAACACTGAACTCACTTCTCACACTTGGATGCATCTATCAATATGACCGACAAGTTACCCCCAAACCTCCTTGTCCTGTTCGCACCCCGACCAGCCCTCCGTTACCTTCCGCCCAATGACCATGCTCCCGAAGAACGCAAAACCAACAACATAAGCGGCGTTGGTCAATATTTAGGCGCGTTGAAGGAATACAAGGAAATCCCGTACCAGGCTACGGAAAGTTGGCTGCAGAGGAAGGATCGATTGAAAGCGGAAAAGAAAGAGAGACAGGAGAAATTACTCACTGAAGGTTTTTCGCAACGTATGCGGAGTCGCACACTTCTCATGGTATCATCGTTGTATGATTTTGGCTGACTGGACTTCAAGACACACCAACCGATGACCCCCACATTAAAGGAGATGCTTTCAAGACGCTCTTCGTGGCTAGGTTGAGCTACGACACAAAAGAAACGGACCTAGAGCGGGAGTTTGGACGATTCGGGCCTATTGAGAGGGTAATTCTACATGCAGCGTCCACTGATTGCATTAAGATTTGTAGCTAACGTGAAACCTGCTAGATACGGATTGTCACAGATACGCACGAGCCTGAGGATGGTGAGAAATCGAAAAAGAAGAAGAAGACGCATCGAGGCTATGCTTTTATAGTATATGAGCGAGAGAAGGATATGAAGGGTACTGCAATCTCGTCCCCATGCTACTCAATCTGCGCAGCAAAGCCTTTATATACAGCCCCAGTAACGAAAGGTATCTAAGGAGAGTACTTGACTGACACGGAGTCTTTGCGTCTTAATCTTTAGCTGCCTACAAAGAAACCGACGGTATTCGTATCAAAGATCGCCGTGTTCTCGTCGACGTTGAGCGTGGCCGAACCGTGAAAGGTTGGAGGCCTCGCCGTTTCGGAGGTGGACTCGGAGGCCGTGGCTACACGAAGGCCATGCCCGCACGGCCAGCTGGACCAGGTAGTTTCGCAGCACCCGCCGGACCTGGTGGCTTCCAAGGCGGTTTCCGAGGCGGCTTCCGTGGTGGTGATCGAGGCGGCTTCAGAGGTGGCTTCCGCGGCGGTGATCGTGGCAGCTTTGGTGGAGGTAGAGGAGGCATTGGCTATCAAGGTGGAGGTGGGTTTGGAGGAAGAGGTGGTTATGGTGGCGCATCCACTGGCTTTGGTAACGGCCCTGCTCCACCCCCCAATGCTCCTTCTGGCCCTGGTGGAAATAAAGGAGGCTACGGCGGCGGTGGGTATGGCGGTGGTGGGTACGGTGGATCTGGCTCGCCTTCCAATGGCGCGATAAACGGCTTAGCTCCTGGCCCGGATGCACCGAACGGCAGTGGGTATGGCGATCCAAGACGCAGTGGCTCGTATGACGATAGATCGTCTTCTTACCGCGGTGGGAGCAGTAGAGGCTTTGGTGATCGAGGAAGTGACAGCCGCTCAGGAGGCATCACTGGAAGCAATCGAGAGCCTGTAAGGCCTAGGGAAGGCGGTGGTTACGGAGACAGAGAACGTGGAGGTGGGGACCGTGATCGCGGTTACAGCACCCATGGTAGGGACGACGATTACAGCAGCAGAAAGAGGTACCATGATGGTGACGGCTACGACGATTCGCGCAACAAGCGGAGGTATTAGTGCTACTAATGCATTCAATTGCTGGGGTGGGTTTTGGGAGATTTTCAGTTTCTCTTCCCCATCTTCGTCAGGGGTAAGCATCGAGGCACCATTGCTATTTGCCATATCGACTTTCGTCATCCTGGTAAGGCTCAAACAACCACCGCGTGAGGCGCTCTTCACGTGCACATCGGAAACCTCCAGGATACAAGGTAATACGCCAATCGCCGCTGGATAGTGGAATCAGCGAAATACATTGGACAGAGCTTTGACAACGAAGGTTGGTGCGGCGATAGTACGGGTTTGTGCTTCAATTTTTGTCTCCGTTTGGTAGGTATGTAAGTTAAGTGGATGTGGTAGTGTAAGTGCTTCAGGTAAGGTCAGATCAGGTAAGACTCTGATCATCTAGGCACTACCACAGGGCAACTTGGAGTCTACTAGAAGACGTCCGGATATCTGCGATCTTGTTTTCTTGTCTTTGGTTCACGGTAAGAGCGACAAAAGCGTTCATAATAACGAGCTTTAGCATATGCTTGCGTGGTCACCTCATTGTATAAATAGCATGATTTTCCCCCAACGCCAACGCCCATGACTCCAGCCATGCCATGCCATTCAAGCCGCCAGGGGTATCATCACCCATCATGACCCTCCCACCTCAACATCCATCCCCTCCTCCCCTTCCTTCTCCTTCTCCTCCGCAACCGTCACCTCCCCCGTCGCCGCACTCCACCACGCCCTAATCTCCACCCCAAACTCCGACATCGTCACCCCAAACATCTTCAGCAGATTCGTCTCCCTCGCCCCCAACACATCCCCCTCCCTACAAACCACATATTCCTCCCCCAACTCGACCTTCCCCTTCACCAACCGCGTCGGCACCCCCAGTTTCCGCAGCGTCGGCTCGATCGTATGACTCAGCGGCACGTCGTCCTCGACCGCTATCTCGCCACCACGGGAATAGAGTATGCCGGGGGGAAGAGTGAAAGTGCGGGAGGCGGTGGTGCCGGCGCGGGCGAAGTCCAGGGGGTGGAAGGTCGAGAAGTAGGATGTTATTTGGGCGGGAGTGCGGGGCGTGAAGAGGAGACCGACGGTGCCGGAGAGGTGGGCGCTTAGTTGGGAGGTGTTGGGGGCGTGTTCGTCGTCGGGGGTGAGGCCGAGGGCTTTGGCCATTACTTTGGTTTTGCCGAAGAAGAGTCTGTTTGGGGGAGGGGGCATGTGAGTTGGTACTTCATGCATGGATGAGGAGAGAGGAGAGAGGGGGGGGTTACGATACCTGCTGTCTGAGAGTTGGGTGCGCACGTCTTTCAGGTGGGTGTTGCGCATGTTGTCGACGGCGAAGACGTAGATGTAGGGGTAGGTGTCGATGCTGGATTGGATGTTGGCGTACAGTTTGATTGTTAGTTCTTTGCCTTTCTTGGTGGTTTTCGAGAGGTGCACCACTTTGGCGCGCTTTGATTTGGGCATTTTGCACGGCGGGGTGGTCTGGTATCGCTGGGTTTCTAAAGTCGAGATTGAAGGAATAATTTATTCGATAGGGCTGCGCTGCCGATGGGTTTGGCCGAGGCCGGGGGCTAGGCTCGATTCGACCGCTTGCGATTTCGTGGGGGGGGCCTCAGGGCTTGTCTGTGAAGATTACTGCTATTTTCAAGAGCGCCGTAAGGCAGTTGGTTACCTCAGTGACCTGAAAATGATTATCAGGAGGTTCTGTTGATCGAAGTGGTGAAAGATGCTGGGTTTCATGGACTATGTCCAAAATGCCTTCTACGACGCAACCCATTGGAACCGGGACAACTCCTACGGCTCTTTAACAGCTACAGCTCGAGGTAAGCTGTCCTTTGATAATAGCAGCTTCACTTACTGACATGTAAACTCCTCAGCCCTCCTCGACTTCGATACCCTACGTGGTCTCCGCCTCAACGTCTCCTCTCTCTCATCGCCGAATTTCGCAACCTCCTACACCCTAGGCAGCATTGGCGTAGTCGATGGCTCTCTATCGTACCTGTACTCGTCGCTTCCCATCAAGGAGAAGTCGAAAAGTGGCGAGATTGAGCTGAGGCATGTCATACAAGGCTACCGGCAATTACAGGAGCTGCGGCGACCCGACGAGCTGTGGTGGTGGGAAGAATGGCAAGCGGGCAAGCGGGTAGACAGACGAGGTTTTTGCCTCTCATGCAGTTTGTGATTCGTGATGATTCTGTTGCTGAAAGAATTCAGATGCCTTACTCTACGGCCGCCTGTTCCTTCCCCACTCCACCCTTGAGGCCCTCTATCTCCGGCGCATCTCCCCCACCCAGCAACTCAAGATCACCAGTGTCAGCGACTCTCGACTCAAGAGCGGCGGCACGATTCTCGCGCTCTTCCAGCATGACACTGGCAAGTACAGCACGGAATATCTTTACAGCACCGACAGCGCTCTCTTAGGGATCCGGGGTCTTTACAACTTTGGCCCTGATCCCCGTGCTGGGGCTCCTTCCCATAAAAGCGCAGCCACGACTTCTGTAAATACATCTGCAGCCACAACGGTTTCTTCATCTGAGGGGCTCCACGGTCGTTTCAGCGCCGGCGCTGAACTCTACTACGGCCTGCTCAATAAGTCTGGAGGCGTCAGTACGGGAATCCGCTTCGCGACTCTCCCACGGCATACCGGCTTTCCCTATACCATGACTCTGACTCTGAACCCCCTGATGGGCAACCTTTCGTCTACTTACGCCGTCAAAGCCTCTCCCTCGCTAGCACTCTGCTCCCGCTTCGACTTCAACGTCTATTCCTACGAAAGCGACCTGCAATTAGGTATGGAGCTCTGGCGGCAAAGGCGGAAGAACGATGATCTGGATTGGGTGTACAGGAAGCTGGGGACGAAGAGAAAAGAAGACGACGATGTGGCGGGGGTGTTGAAGGCGAGGGTAAACCAGGATTGGGGCATTGGAGTGCTGTGGGAAGGAAAGTTGAAAGATTTATTATATAGTTGTGGGGTCACGTTGGACTTTCGACGGAGGGATAGCCCGTTTCGGGCTGTGGGGCTAGAGTTGCAATATTCATCATGAGGATTTTGGCATAGCGTGGGCGCAGGATGGAATGAGTTATATATCGCGAGTCTATTCAGCGCGAGGCTTGCGCCGAAGAGGGTGATCAATCGATAATGATCCCACGCTCTTGCTTCAAAGGCAGCTGGACGAACTGTGCCCTCAAAGCTGTGATAGAATCGTCAAGTGTGCCACTGGTCATGACGACGTACGACTCCGTGGCATAAAACCGCGCAGCTGCATATTGCATGGCCGGATAGCCGTGGCTGTGTATCACTGCGACCTGCCCGCGCTCGTAAGGCCGATAGATTGTACCGGATATGAAATGATCCTCCAGCACGTTGAAAATAGCCAGCGGTGTATTGAATGCTTGACCGGCCTGGGGGTCCATTCGGGAGCCAAAAGTGCCACATCGATTCGCCAGAGCTCGAATGATTACGCCGTCGGCCTCGTGGGGAGAGATTGTTCCAATCAAAACTCCCTTGCATCGGACCGCCAGAACAACTTTGTCGGGTCGGCCCGCGGTTGTGCTCATGTTGGGATGCAGAGACCATACCTCCACAGGTGGAATGCGGACAAGCTGTTGCGTGGAATCTTGGCCCGCTTGTAACTGTAAGCCAGATCCTTTACCGGCCCAGAGCTCGCCATCGAAGTTGGAAAGGAGACCGACGACGAGCAATGAGACGATGGCGAACCGGCCGATCTCTTCAAAGTTGTCGGGCACCGTCAGGAGCGATATGGAGATGATAGAGATGTTGTCCAATATAGCCATTAGACCAGATGTGAACACCCGCTCCGGCCTTACTGGTTCATATGAAGACCTACCACTAAACATTGCGGTCAATACTCTAATCATCTCTTCCCTTCTAGGACCCCTATCAGTGACTGATCTTTCACCAGCGCGGAACTTGGTTGCAAACGTCCTTAACAGAACTAAAAGGTAGATGTCTCTATAACCCCAGACGCTGTAAAAGTAGACCTCGTTCTACATATATTCCATTGATATCAATGGTTCCAGGAGCCTATACCAATACCCAAACACAAGTGATTGGTAGCAAAGAAAGAGGTCCATTTGCTCCTCTGTGTATATATTAGACAGGTCTTCAATCCCGGATCCCACCTTTGCTGATCGACGGATCCACTCCTGCGAGGAGGGTGGTAGCCCTTGCCGGAAATCGTCCAGCGCTGTCAACAAACTTTCCGAGTCGACGGGAAAATGCTCGTCTGGCCAAGTGGTCGAAGTGCCGTCCCATCTCGACGCACAATCATCATAACTGGAAATCTCATATTGGATGATCCCAGTCACCCGCAATGGCGCAGAGGTCTTGAGCTTCACTTTTTCCCCTGCCTCGGCGCCTCGAGTCCACCATCTGGCCATTTGATTTTTCACGGTAATAGGTCTCGGAAACGTGTCGATCATCTCTGATGGCTTGCCAGCCAAGTACGAAACTCGCCGTGGCGGAACCAGAGTCGGACCGCCGTAAGGCTTGAGAGGCTCCAAGTCCGATTCAATGACGGTAGTGCATTCATTTACACCCTCGCCCGCGTAGTATATAACAACGGAACCCTCGGTGTTTGATTCCAAAGTGCCAAGTTGAATTTGAATGCCTGCGCAAGAAAGAACCTCGGCGAGCGAATAAAGCGTGGCAGATATCAACCGATAGCGATTCGACTCTCCTTTCAGAAGCCATAGAAGGAAGTCGCGAAGCTCTGATTTCTCGGCACGAGTGAGTAAAGGCACAGCCTCATGGCCTACTAAAGTTGACCTGCGTTCCCTGATGGCCGTGGACAGCGGCGAGACCATTCCTCGAACGCAACCAGCAGACCTCCATGATTCTATATTGGTCTGAAGCGATCCTCTTCGGAAATCTCCACTGTAGACCTCCGCAGAGCTTCCCATCGAATCCACTCTCCCACAGTCGGATCTGTATATAGCGCAGCCCCTTACGGTTTTTGGCTGTTGAGAATGCCTCAACGGGGGAAGGGCGGGCTTTGGGTATGGTGGGGGGTTTGAAGAAGGGCTGGATGGAGGGATGGGGGTGTTTGGTAAGGTAGATGGAGAATGGGATGGACGAGAAGGTGAGGGAGCGCGGTTCGGTTGGCCCTGCTTTGATGCTGGGGGTTCGTTGATGGTTTGGGGCAGTTGAGCTGGATGACGGGACGGGGTTGAGCAGCGCCGTGGGGTTTGTTGGATGGTGGAAGCTCAAGTTCGGAAATCTGGGAAGAGTTGGGGTTGTCGTTTGGGTGACTGGTGCGGGTGGGCGAGTGGTAAGTGGGCTGCTTTGACGATGGTTTGGGTAACGGCTGATAAGTTATGTAGCTGAGAACTACCTACTTGAACTGGCTGAGGAGCGCTGTGGGATCTGTTGACTGATCCTCAGGAAAGCTCAGATATAATTTCCTAGGGGTGGGACGTTCGTTCTGTTGTTGAGTTCCGCGACTTGCTGGTATTCGATCTGTTTAGTTGCTGGTTCGCGACAAGCCATGCTTCTTCTGCTAATTTCTTCTTTAAAGATACTTGATGTCAGCGGTAAGGCGAACTGGGCAGACTGGGCAATCCGCTCTTACTCAAAGTACTACTTTAGTCTCCAAGCCAAACGTCAAGGAACGGCACTCGACTCAAACATCTCAATGTAGTTCTCATCGAGTTTCACAGCACAGTAACAAGCATGGAAAGTGCAATATGATGCCAACCGTCGTTACTTTTAGTACAACTAGAAACGAGAAGTGTTCGCGAGTTGCCGTAGCATTGTTCTCAAAAGGCGACAACCGGTATCAGTCAGAGCCCGTAAGCAAAGACGTCGCCAAGGCAATGCCAATAATAAGACAAGAAACGAATCGACGAACACAGGTAATATCACGTAAGAACAGGATAACCACATCATCTCCCCCTTTGCAACTTCCATCATGCCATTACTTATTAATCCGTGAGATAGGAATGGTACGCGGTAGTGGTATCATCAAACAAACGCAGACCGACTTTCCAGAACTTCTTCAAGCCGACGAAATAACTCTTTTCCCCGTTCAAGACAAACCCCTCAACACCGGATTGTTCATCCCTAGGGTGGTGTGTCCAGTCGATGGCTGAGTAAGACCTCCGTTGACAGTGCCAGCGTTGTCCTTGAGCGACAAGTCTTGACCTTCGTTACCGAAAGCTTGGCTAACTTGGTTACTGAACCCAGCAGAGCCGTTGGTTTGACCATATCCACTGGTAGTATTGTCAGGATAACCAGCAGATCCTTGGCTATAGCCGCTAGTATTGCCTTGGCTGTAACCGGTAGTGTCGCCTTGGCCATAACCAGTGGTGGTGCCTTGACCGTAGCCGGTACTAGAGCCGTGACCGTATCCAGTAGTGGAGCTTTGACCGTAGCCAGTGTTAGAGCCTTGTCCATAGCTCTGATCATAACCGCTATTGCCGCCAGATCTCGTCTGAACCGCGCCCAAAGTAGTCTCGCCGTCCTCGACGTTCTGCGCTCCACGTACGCCACCGGAAGCAGCACTGTGCGGCTTACGGCTGACTGGGGTAACACGCGGAAGATCGGTAGTCTCTCGAGCAGATCCGAGGCCAAAGACAGGCGATTCCCATTTGTCACCCTTGCGGGCCAACTCCTTGTACTCGGTTGCCTTGGTGGAGATACCACCTGGAAGTCTAATATCCTTGAAGATAGAGTCGTATTGAGTCATGGCGACGTTGACCTGCTTGTCGGCTGCAACATCCTGCGACTTCTTCTTGCCCTGCATCATCCTCTTCTGGGCGGCGTTGACGTAGCGGGAGTAAATGTTGGGGGCATTCTGTGGGTCCTCCTTGACAGCGTTCTGAGCACGCTGAGCCTCCTGGTAGATTTCGTAGGCCATGCCGTCGGCCTTGTTGACGTTGTCTTTGATGACTTTCTCCAAAACCTTGGTGATCACCGGGGTGAGTACCTTCAGCATAATAGGCTTGAAGAGGTTGAACAGAAGCTTGTGATTTGACTCCTTGACCTTGAGTTTGAGGTTCTTCACGTCGACAACAACCGTGTTGACTTTGAAGAAGTGCTGACGGTCAGACGCGTCCGCAGTCTCCATGGCCATCTTGAAGCCGAAACCTGTGCCACCCAAGAAGATGTCCATAACACCTTTGTCCATGATCGATGGAAAGCCCTGCTTCTTCTTCACATAGTAGCTAACGTCTGTATAAAATGTTAGTGAAACGAGGCTCAGAACGAAAGACATTTGTTTCTTTACCTTTGAGATCCATCTGTACACCAGACACGGAAACCATGATCTTGTTCTTGTTCCTGCTGGTCACAGTCTTGCGTCCCCACCGGAAGAAGTTATCACTCTGAATCTCGAAAGCATTCGGCATAAGGTTGTCGCTCTCGATGATCAAGTTCTCAACAATAGCATCGATCATAGGATCAGAGTACTCGATCCTCGGAATAGGCACGTAGCTAACGCTCTCAAAAGCACCGGGGAGGATGACGTTGCTAAGATCTTTGAGCAGATGAGGCTTGAAGGTTGGCTTCCCATTCTCATCATTGCCTAGTTCCTGGAACAACTTCTGTACCGAATTGGCAAAGCGCTTGTTCTGTGGATCTGCGTCAAACTGATTGGCAAGGAATGTCAACTCGTCAATCACACGGTTGGTGTGATCACGGTAGCGGTCACGGAGGAGGAAGTTGCCACGGTCATAAATCTGGTTCCATTCGTCGGTGGCGGCATCTTGCATAACGAAACCCTTCTCCTTGAGGCATTTACGAACATAGTGGTCCATGTGACGGAACCACTTTTTGAGTTCTGGGTCACGATCGGCGTCAGTGTATACGTTGTTGATCGCATCAATTAGATCGTCCGCAGAAGTGCTGTTGGCAAAGCGTTCGATCAATGTCTGTAACAAAGTTAGTCTTGACACTCTTCGCGAATCCAAAATGTACATACCTTGAGATCAGCTTCGGCCATTTGAAGCGCATTGTCAGTGTGGGCGCCCTTGACGGTGCCGGCAGCTTGTTGAGTAAGATTTTTCGAATGCCCAGCGTATTCTTCAGCGAGGCTGAGGAGAGTATTGATGGCATCCTGGTCTACACTTTTGTTAGTGGCTGTGATTCGGAATGCTCGTGGAAGATGCTTACAGTCCGGGTGATCCTGAATCTCAACAACCATCTTCTTGAGACGGTAGATAGTCTGGTCACGACGCTCCTGAGGTAACTTGTCGTTGAAGTAATCCTTCGTCCTCTGCTGGGTCTGGGCTTTCTTCTCACGAGCGCGATCCTTTTGGTCATCGGGGACGTTGTCAGACAATTTGTTCTTGAGCGTCGAGGCGGCAGCTCTAGCACCCCCTTGAGCGTCGACGCCAGGGTCTCGACCTTGCTGCCCTTGTCGAGCGGCATACTCAGCACCTTCTTGCGGATCACGGGTGCCTTGCGCCTGTTGAGAAGCATCGCCTGCAGCCTCCTTCAAGTCACCCTTAGACAGAGGCGCCCTACTCTTGAATTGTCCTTTGATGTTGTCCCTTGACAAGTTAGGAGTATCGTGCCAGGTGTTGTCGTCAGCTGGCTCATCAATTCGGTTCAGCTCTTCCTGAGAGGGGTTGACTTTGTTGGCAGCTTTCTGAGCCGCATCGCCGGCCATATCACGCAGGAGAACGGTGGCATCGCTGACTACAATGCACATTAGTACAGGGTTCGAGAGGGCAATGAAACTAGCGTACGTAGTTTTCGGAACTGTCCGTTCGAGATGATCAACGTCCCAAGAGTCCTCAAGCCCTCAAGAGCTTGGTTTCCGTGCTGCTTCGCGGTTCCCTTGTCGATAGCTGCACCTGGGAGTTGAGCACTGCCGGGCGTGGTACCAGCCAATTGCTGTGTCTGCCAGATGAAGTCTTGCAGGAGATTGCCCTCGTTCTTGGTTAGAATGAGGTATTTGGCTTGCTCAATCACATCGCGAAGGTCAGCAACCAGCTGCCGGCCGTCAGAAGAGAGCTTCTGCGATGGGTTGGCTAGCGGTCGCGACGCAAGAGCCGAATTCAAAGCGACGTCGATTTGTTTGTTCTATGATGGTTGTTAGGCGAGGAAACAGGCTGCACGAATATCCTTCATGGATGACTTACCGATGGTACTTTGCCATTGGCGAATGCTGGTGAGAGGTGATGATGTCAGTCAACACTCACCACACGCGAACGTGGGCGACAAGATGCGAAACAGCTCAGAGATGCGACGGCATTCGCTGTCATCGTCATAATTACATACCTGTGAAGATTCCATAGAGCTGGAGCTTTTGATTGATGTCTTGGTCCCGCTGCTTCTCATTGGTGGGACGATTGACCGACATGATGGCGGTTTGGTTATGCGACAGCGCAAGGGAAACAGTCGGGGGTATCTTATGCAGTTATTAAATCTGGGGTATTAGAAGATACAAGGTGATGGATTCAAATGGATGGAGCGTGGTTGATGATGGGTGATGGGTAAGAGACAAAGTGGTGGAAAAGAGGGAGGTTGGAGGCGGGAAATGAAGTGAGGAGGCCTTTTCCCCCAGCAGGGTGACGAGGGTGTTTTAATTCCCAATTTCAAAACAAGGAGTGGAAGCGCGACTGCCACTTAGCGTCGTCCGACTGGGCAAGCGCCAGTGAAATGAAGTCACCAGGAATGAATTGGCGTGTCCTGCCACAGCAATGACGAAGGTGTCGAGCAATCGAGCAAGGTGCCACTGCCGTTACGAGACTGGCTCCGCTTGCGCCCTGAAGCTCCAACTCTGCCACGCTTAGCTCGAATGGCTGGGACATGCGTTTCGCTGCCATTCAGACCAGAAGGGCCTATCTCTAGCTATCTGCGACCGCACCCGCCACAGGATTTCCCACAACTACCTCACATGGCTGGCACGCCTGGGATCACGAATACCCAGTTATTACCTGATGGAGTGGCTCGGGACTCGTCCCTTAGCATGAAGTCCATCCGACACCCATCGTTCCCTGCCTTGACTTCGGATGATGATTTGCAGATGATTTGGGCTTCCAAGCTCACCCATGGTCCCGGTGATCCTTTACTAGCGACTGCCCCGGACAGCTCCTTGGACGAGCCATCTCATCCTCATTACTTAATATCCCGAACCAACCCCAATGGACGCGTCTTTTTCTACGGAAATATGGCCAAGCCAAGATCCAAAGGGGCAAAGAAAGATTGTCGACCGCTCGAGAACTTTCTACGAGCACGGGGATATACTGGTACGATGCTCATGCAATACTCCTTGATCGTGGCGTCCCGGAATTCTTGCCAAAGTGGGTGATGGCTGCAAATCGCGAGATCATAGTGTGCCCCTGCCACCAGCCGATACGTCATCCGTCCCCCATTGCCGTCCCCGCTACGTTCCGCAGTGCAAAGGGGCAGAATCGCTTGGCTCACGTCTTGTGCCAAATGCCAAACGTGCGCCACGGGATTGATAAACGTTGAGAGCCCAGAGTTAAGAGTGCCATGAGAACACCTATCTGAAAGTTGCGCGAATCGAGGAGATGAGACGGAATTCAGGGGAGAGAACCTTGACATCAGTTTCGTTGATACCTTACTTTTCCAGTGATATGCATACAGTTACGTGGTACGGTAAGGTAGTACCCGCCTGGCTAACAGTTGAAGCCGGGACCCACCACAATCACATCCAATGTCCAGTCGTCCCTCCCAAGCAGATACGCGTAGTAATTCCAGAGCGACTGCTGCAATTCAGCTACAGAGGAATATCTTCAGCACCTTCGGGTTCTAATCATGATTATAACTTGGGTACTTCGGATAACTTACACAAGGACTGAGCGTAAGGTATTGTGAGACGATGCGGGGAAAGTGCGCTTCTTGCGCACCAGTCTTCCGAGTGAATAACCGTAGCAAGCACTCCTGGTTCGGAGGACTGATACAGGGAAATAGGGTAAGTAGCATGTGATGCAGATATTGTCAATCATATCGCAATTCCCTTGGCACGACAATAGCATTGGTGTTGATCCAAACGGTCGTCTACTATCCTTGGATCGAGCGCATAAGGCTGCCTCGAGGGAGGTTTGCCCGTTGTAAATGGTCCGACGTTCCTTGAGAGTCTTGGATATAGATAGCCCCGAACGGTGCTACCTTCTGCAATACAGGAGTGAAGATAGTGAGCCGGGGGGGAAGCTGCAGTCCGTATCCACATGGGTACATGAGGTCTGGCAAGAACGTATCTTGAGCAGCCACGTAGGTCAGAAACGATGGACACTCATTCGCCGCTGCTGCTCATAATACCTGGTTCCTCATGTAATGTTGACCGAGACCTTTACGGCCCAGCCTCTCTCGCCTCTGGATCTTGGGAAGAATATGATCTCAGTCACGTGCTTACGTTCACTAGCGCGATCTGATCACCTTATTCTTCAACTCGACCATGACTTGCCCCAAACCCCCGCAACTTGTCATCCTCACTTTATGAGGTTCTTGCAGACGTGCTTCTTGGTCAGGTGCTGGAATGTCCATATCTAAGCTCGCGATCTATTGCTATTGCCTTTGCTTCATGCTAGCACTTATCTGTTACTCCGCCAGCCTCCATAATGCCTCCAAATCGGGCATCTACTCGCAAGAGACAGACGCGCTTGGCGTTTACTCCCCTACCTTCTTCTTCTCCCGCGGCTGCGAAGTATCCGAATCAGTTCCAGGATCGCGCCGCAGCTGTTCGCTATAGCGATCCTTCAACGCCCTCGAAGCGAAGACGCCTTACACATCACCCTGGAGGTGAAGCTACGAGCAGTCCGATACGTACACCAGGCACCGAGTCGCCAGGGGGACGTGTCGATTTCGCGGTCGTGGTACCTTCACCATCACCAAGTACGGGGCCAAAGAAAGGTGCCCAGGGCTCTCCTGAGCTCAAATTCCCACCTACCCCCGTTGCTTCGTCTCAGGTTGAATTGGGACGGCCAATACAAGGTATGTCAATTGTACAGCCATGAACATAACTTTTACTAATATGGGAGATGATTTTAGATCCAGATGTCCAATCAACTAGTTCCGATTCTGATAGTGAAACCGGTACCCCTCGTCGGGTCACCACAAATCCATTTAGTGTTCGCAAAGATAAAGACGCGAAAGGTGTCGGCACTCAAATGAACTTTTCCGCAACGAAGGATACAACGCAAGCAAGGTCTGCTTTCGCTGAGGGAAAGGGTGATGCTAATGGGACTACGAATTCGAGACGTCGGAAGGACTACCCAGGGAAGGAACTTCCCAGAAGCTCCAGTGAAAGCGACGAGTTGCCCATTCTCAGTGGACGGAAGCGCAATGGATCAGCCGTCGCCATCATTGTAAGCTCTGGGGACGAGTCCGACGTGAATCAAATCGGACCCGACAGCCCTAGGCGAAGTAGCAAGCGCGTGGATGTAATGGATGGCAGTTCTCATACTCGCCATCAAAGTAGGCCCATACCATCTCCCCGTGTCAATACTCGTCATTTCTTGCTTGGCGGTAGCACTGGCAATGCTCCCGTACCGCGCTCACGGCTTCAAAAAGTAGTCACCCCAACCAAACCATCAAAAGTTAGCACACAGTCGGGCGCTCGAAGACATACGAGGAGCAGCGGCAAAGCTGAGCAAGCAGCGTCTCCAATCAAGCGCCAGACACGGTCGAGTACCGCTGCGAAAAAACAGCCAAACGCAGCTCCTATTATCCTTGACGGCGAGAGTAATAATGGCATCCTTGATGACGACGAGAGTGATGATGGCGTACCTATGCCATCAGAAGTAAGGGATACAGTTGCCCAAACATCGACTAAAGCGGTAGTGATCGCCAGCGAAGATTCTGAAGAAGACCTAGTATTGTCGCCAAAGAAGAGGAGGAGACGTATTCATCTGAACGACGAGTCGCCGACTTTTACAACAGATGATGATTTAAAACAGCAAGAAGATGATCTTGAGGAGGACCTGGAGGATCTGCAGGAAACTGGTAAGCGGCTCCTGCTGGCTAGGCTACTGTATACTGAATAGTCCAATCTCAGAGGTCCGCAACGACCGCACCAGAGTAAGAGGCGCCAACTCAAAGAGGACTGCTGCGCAGAAACAACTGGAGCTCCTCAAGCGTCGCCGTGCCGGTGAGAAGGTTGTTGAACTTACAGACTCTGAAGGAGACCTGGCGCCAAGACGTGGAATCTACGACAGTGACTCGCGTGGCGACAATATCTCAGAAGCGCAGGACGAGGTTAGTGAGGAAGATGACGACTCCGGCACGGAGTATGTTCGCCAGTCATTGAGAGCGGGGCCCGACGAGTATGATGAAGACTTCCTCGATGACGATGAGGATGATACTATCGGTGCTCCTCACGGACTCGAAGAGATTCCGCTCGAATTCACGAGGCACGCACACAAAAAGCCGAGAGAACATTTCAAAGACGCTGTTGAGTGGATGGTGCATAACAAGCTAAACCCTGCTTTCCCTCGAAATGATCCTGTGTACCAAAATGCTTTTTTCAAGCTGGATGACGTGGTGAAGGGTTTTTCTTCGTCCAAATTCGTCTCGGCAGCTTGGAACAGTCAATTCTCGAAGGCGTTGAAAGCGAGACCAGAGTTCGAGGAGATTCGGGTGCCAACGATGTTTGGCCATAAATGCGATGCGTGTAACAGGTCTGGGCACCCTGCAAAGTATCAAATTACGTTTTCGGGCAAAGCCTACCACCGCGAGTCCCTCGAGGACGTCTCTGAAGACGAGGACGAGGATGAGGATGATGCGAAAAGTCGTGACAGTCGAGGCTTTTCGATTCCAGGTACTGATGTTCAGTATTTTGTTGGCCGGTATTACTGCATTTCTTCCATATCTCAGGGGGCGCTACTGACATCTTCCAGATTTTGTAGAGCCAATGCACAAACCGCGCATGCTTTGACTCACTGGCGCTATCACCTCAATCAATGGGTGCTTGACTGGCTGAAGACTGCAGGCTATACTGAACCCGCGAAGATTGTCGAGCGCGAGAACTGGAGCGTGAAGAAGCGAGGGGAGTTCGCCAACGAGGTCGTGGATAGCATGGAAGAGAACGGTGAAATCAAAGCTTTGTATAGAGATTTTAAGATTAACCTGGAGGCAGCTCGCGACTCAAAGGTATGCCTGACTGGGCCTTAAATACTTCTGATTTATGCTAATTAACAATGAATGAATAGCCCAGCAGATATGGAGATCGTGACGACGACTGAGGGTAAAGTCCGTCGTCTGGTAGGGAATGCCGCCCACTATTGTATACGGTGCTGGTTTCCGGTGCGCTGCAATCAGAAATTGCTGGGGGATATATGCGGTTGACAGCTTCCTCGGATAAGGCATCATCTCAGCTTCACTTCTTGCGCTAGCAATTCGAACTCTTGGATATACTCTTTCTATGCCACTCAGGCAGGAGAGCAAGTTATATGGCCCAATCAGTTGAGTGCTTCCGGTCACCGCGGAGCTTCAAGCAGAGCCTCACACTTATTGGAGATCTGTGTTGATGGGAATCTAAGTGTCTGTGCATTATTTCCAAGCTCAAGACCAGAGTCAGACAGACTGTCCTGCTGTATATGTGGATACCTGCAGACTTCCGCTACCTGTAGGTGCCCTATCAACAACCTGAGGGATGCAACGTGTCAATTGTCACCTGTACCCTAAGTAGTATGATAAGGAACGCTTCCCAGTCTTAACCCTCTGTCTTTCCAGGCTTCAGTGCAGACGACAGCAGCCATCTCAAGCAATAGTAGAGTAGAAGTTGATACCAGGCAACTGTTCGGTAACGATACTCGGAAGTATCAAGGCGTTCTGGAAACCGAAGATCGTCCGAAGCTCGTCCGAATCAAAGCCCCACCAAAGCTTCTCAAAGCCCCACCAAGAAACAAGCAAGCAACATCTCCTACAGTACGTTTCCACCCGCAATACGCAATACCTCCCAATTGTCCTAATCACCCTCACCAAGACAGATCTAAGTTCACAAAATTCACAATCGCAACCATGGGGCGCCAATTCTTCGTGGGCGGCAATTTCAAGATGCATGTCTTCCCCACAAAGCCCCGAAGCCGTAAACAAGAACGCTGACTTCACACTACAGGAACGGTACTATCGACTCGATAACGAAGATAGTAGAGCATCTGAACGACGCCAAACTAGACCCTAACACCGGTACGCCGAATCCTGCTCTCTATTCACCAACCCCTGCGACACCCTCATCACCTCTTCCCTGGAGTGGAGCTAATCCATACCGTTACTGTGTAGAGGTCGTCATCGCCCCGCCTGCGCTCTACTTGCTGCTTACCCGCGAACATCTTCGTAAGGAGATCGAGGTTGCGGCGCAGAATGTATTCGACAAACCTAACGGAGCGTTCACGGGCGAAATCAGCGCGGAGCAGTTGAAGGACAGCGGCATTGGTTGGACGCTTACTGGGCATTCGGAAAGGAGAGTTATCCTTGGGGAAGACAATTCGGTGAGTAGGTGCCGGGACGAATGGTGGGGTGGGAGGGAGTGCGATTGAGTACCCATTGCGGGTGCGGAGGATCCGATATCAAAAGAAGTGCAAGCAGGAGAAATTGTCGCGAGCCTCTTCTCGAACTCAAGCTGACCGAGGCCACAATACGTCCGAGCTAGTTCATCGCACGCAAGACAAAAACCGCACTTGAAGGCGGCCTGGGGGTCATCCTCTGCGTGGGCGAAACTCTCGAGGTAGATATCCTTGGCGCCTCCAAGTAAGGGAATCTGAGACTGAAAAACCGCCCTTAGCAACGAGAGAGCAACAAGACCATCAACGTAGTCACTAGCCAGCTAAAGGCTGTGGCTGAGCAGACCAAAGACTGGTCAAAAGTCGTCATTGCCTACGAGCCCGTCTGGTTCGTTTCCACCTCCTTATCGAGCCATCGAGCAAATGCGTGCACAGCTGGAAAAAACCTTAGGCTTGCTTGCTGATCCCTTTGTTATTACATAGGGCGATCGGAACGGGCAAAGTCGCCTCCACGGAACAAGCGCAGGAAGTCCACGCCGAAATCCGCAAGTGGTTGGAATCCAGCGTGTCGAAGGAGGCGTCAGAGGCTACCAGGATTATCTATGGTGGTTCTGTGAGTGAGAAGAACTGCAAGGATTTGGCGAAGCAGACCGATATCGATGGGTTCTTGGTTGGTGGCGCGAGTTTGAAACCGGCCTGTAAGTGGCTCTTCTCCGGAATTGGGGTTGTGGGAGAGGTAGAAAACTGATGTGTGGGTATTGCAGTTGTGGACATTATCAACTCGAAGCTGTGACTGGTTTATGCGAAGGGATGGGAGAGGTTGTAAGCGGATTGTGTTTGTGGATGGGCGTCGTTCAAGTTCGCTGTGGGTGGCGAGTAGACTACAAGAGTATACTATGTGGCAGTATGGCACTCTCGCTGGTAAGTTGGATTATTGAGGTTCAGCGCCACCAAAGGTCATCGTTCAGCTTACGCCATGTGACATTCTCTTTCACCAAGACATAGTTAGATGCTCAACTGTAGCCTTAAGACCCATAAAAAAAGCCAACGCCAGCTATGCTACAATTCTCCACCCCCCCGGGCCCCATCCCACCTTTCCATCTCCCACCACCTCATCTCACCTCCCCCTCCCCACCAAAACCCTCCCCGCATCCCCCGCCCCATGAAACGGATCCCAAACCCCCCTCACCCCCTCATTCAAACTTCCCACCACCCTCCCTCCCTTAACCCTATAATTCTTCTCGCCATTCGCATCCCGCAGCATCTCCGCCTTCTGCAGCACTTGCTCTTTCTCGAGGTTCCGCACGCAAATCGCTTTCGACCGCCCGTTGATGTAGTGTGCGCGTATGACCGGGTGCGTGTGTGGGCGCGGCGAGACGTGCAGTTCGACGGTTGGGGAGGAGCGCGTGAAGCGGGGGAGGAGGTGGGTGAGGAACGCGCTGCGGGAAAGAAGGGGGGGAGATTAGCTTGGGGGTTGATGGGGGGGGAATGGGGGGGAGGAATGGGGACGGAGAGGGAGAGAGGGAGGGGGAGACGTACTTCATGCCCTTGGAACTGCCGGCCCAGTCGCAGTAGTGGAACTCGAGGCGTTTGCATTGGAGGATGAATGCGCCGACGCCGTTCTGGGGGTGGAGAACTGGGGTTAGCGGAGGTGGATTCGAGGGTTGGATGGCTGTGGGGATTGCGGTAGGGGGGGAGAGTGGAATGAAACATACACGGCCGGTGGAAGTGGCTCGGAGGGCCTGCAGTGGCATGGTGGAGGTTATGAAATGTGGTGCATCGTCTACGCTGGGCTTGCGTAGGTTGGTGGATCGGAGAGGAGATGTTTGGGGGGTGAAGGAGATTTGCGGCTCTGCGGTGCTGCTTTTACAGAAGTGGATCAAAAATGTTCACTCACACGCGAGCCTTGAGAGCTGCATCATCATCATCGCACCGCTACTACAGCTCCAGGGCTCGACAGATCCGCTTATTTACGCAATCAAATCAGCTTCCAGACATCTAGTGGATCTAGTGGCAGGTAGCGCTTTTTGAATTCTCTACAAAGCCACTTCAGAGACACCATGGTCCAACTCGAAGAAGTCGAGGACGACGAGCTCCATCAGGTCCAACCGGGACCTATCAATGAAGACGACGACGACTTCACTGACACCGGTTCGTTCGTCCCCATCCAATCCTTCCCTTACTTCTGCAACCTGTCCAATCAAATGCTCCGGAACCAAGGATCTAACCCCCCTAACCAGACTCCTCCATCTCCGACGACGACTTCCCCGTCCTGGCTACCCCGGACGAATCCCTCAGCGACCGCCTCTTCGCCCTCCGCGACATGCTCCCGCCGTCAACCCGTCGGCGCATCGCCTCCACCACCGCGGCCGTCACCGGGTACGTGAAGAGCGGGCTGCTGTACGGCGGGAAGACGCTGTGGGTGGTGAGTACGAGCGCGCTGTTGTTGGGGGTGCCGTTTGCGTTTGCGTTTGCCGAGGAGCAGCAGGTGGTGGAGATGGAGAAGGAGCAGCGCATGCGGGAGATGGGGAATGAGGTGAGTTTGACTCTGTCTTGCAGGGCTCGAAGGTTGAATGGAGTGCTAATGGTGTTGGGATTTAGTTGTTGACGCCGGGCGCTTCGACGAGTACGCAGGGACGACCGGCGTTGTAGATTGTCTGAGGGCGGGGCGGGCTGGGGTTCTTCACCAGAGGCGGAAAGATGGTGGTGGATGCTTGTTGGCGTGAGCCTGGGAGGACCGGGTGGGATCTGTATAGCATTCAGGGGCTTGTGTACAAAATTCTACTCCTTCTAGTCCCCGGTCTGTTGAGGCATACAGAGTGACAACGTGTCTCAGCGGACTGTCTCGTCATTATTCGACTTTTCTGTATGGTCCAGACCAAAGAAATTCCATCAATTCTGCCGCTGACCAGTTCGTCACGTTCATGTTCTATCTTTGATAACTATCACTTCTTTTCTGTAGACTAATTGGTTCTTCGAAGTTCTACTTTGTTGGACTCCATCTTACATTCCTTTCGTTTTGCCAGAATCGATTAGCCGTGCCCAGGAATACTTGAGAATACAGACAATACGGTGCTGATAGCGTAAAATCAGCATGTCTACAATGTTTCATGGAATTCTGGTCGATGACAGACAATCCCACAAGGAAACTCTATTACCCAAGTGTATAGTGTAGTGCCGGGCTTCTTCAGATGGTGTAGCACATGAGCTTGAAAGTGCTCTCTTAAAGCTCAGTTGTGTACAGGTTATTTTTGGCTGAGGGAGACATTGGCACTGCATTTGCTGTGTGTAGTGCTACAGGTGCCCTGTAAAGAATGGTAGGGATAATTAGATATGAGCTCATGTTTCAGCGAAGAGCGGTGGAACACCAGGTATGAGGATTGCGGCGTCGTCCCCGGAAGAACATGGGTCGTTCATTTATTTATACGACTGCAGCGGAGCCAGCTCAGACTGAAACACGTGTGGGTAAAACAGAGTATTAATTTTAAAGTGTTCGTGTCCGTGTTCATGGCGCCAACTCAAACGTCCTTTGTAAGACACACCATTAATAGACAAGATCGAACCGCCCAGTATCCAGTACATTCCCGCCCGTGCGACTCCTCCGACACCCACATTGTATCCTCCCAAATTTTGACAACAGCAAAGCTAGGAGATGAGAGTAGTTTGAAGCCTGCGTGGTTACCAGACCAAGGAGACGAACAATCTCAGAAGACAGTTTTGGGAACCAGTGATAATAACAGGTGATATTTTTGAGACGAGTTAGTACATCAACACCCATCAATATGAGTCGTCGACGTAGATTTCTCCTCTGCGCCTTGGCCCTTCTGCATAGACCTCTTCTCTCCGCCTCGGCCCTTCTGTGTAGACCTCTGATCTCCGCCTTGGCCCTTCAGTGTAGCTGCTCCTCCGGTCTATGCGATCCCCGTACAGAAGGTCATCCTCGTCAGCATATCGATCGGCCGAATGAGAAAATTCTGGCAGTCTTCGAGTAACTCGTGGGTAACTCGAGACCGGGTAGCGAGGGCGCATATCGCGTGAATCGGTCAAGTCGTAGCTCGCTGGGTGGCGGCCAAGGGGCGGACGTTCGGTTGAGTAGCCTGTAGATGTACGCCGACCTAGTAGACGGCGAGAGCGGTTGGGCTCTACAATTGTGTAGTCTTCCTCATAGAGTTGGTGCCGGTTCCGTCGAGGCTCTTCCTCGTAGCTGTCGCGGAATACAATTTTGGGGCCAAGTTGCGGTGAGGGACGGTGATGTTGACGGGTTGCTTCACGCGCACGCTCGCGCGAACGTCCATGAGAGCCTCTGTGGTGACGGTCTCTGTGGTCGCCACTGTGGCGCTTTTGGTCCCTACGGGCTTCGCTGCTATTGCTGGAACTGGGTGTGATGATTGATGCATTGTCGTCACTGTCCCATATAGAGTCCGAATCTGAGGCAGAGTCGGAGAAGGAGTCATCCCCGCTTGCCCAATTCCTGGTTCGCTTGTCCCCTTTCCCTTTTGACTTCTTGCTTTTCCAGTGCCTTCTCTTGTGCCTAGCTTCGACAGACCTATCTGTGTCGAAGCCAGACCCGGATGAAAAGCCGCCGTGGTCTCCATGGTCATGCTTTGCTCTATTTGCCTTCGCCTTCTTGCCGTCGGATTCGTAGGCGAACATAGGGGGTTGAGGTCCTTGGGGCATCTGTGGGTGCATCACATTTGGGACTTTCATACCCGGAACTTGAGGACCCGGGAAACCTGGATGAGGCGGTGGTGGTGGTGGTGGTGGTGGGCCTTGAGGATGGCCATGCGGGAGAAAGCCGTTCATATTATGCATACCGCCGTTGCCCGTCGCCCCGAAAAGACCTTGATTTTGGGGGGGGGTTGGTCGATCACCTTGGAACATAGGAATGCCTTGCTGATTCTTGGTCTCCTTCTGGGGTGTGTTAAGGCCTTGCTGAGGCGGTGGGAATCGATCATCAAAAATCATGGGCCGTGGTGCTGGTGCGTCTTGTGGACGACCATGCTGGAAAAAGCCGTCAAAATTGTGCATACTGCCGTTGCCCACATGGCCGAAAAGACCTTGAGTTTGAGGCGGATTTGCGGGTTGATTGTGTCGATCACCTTGTTGATTCTTGGTCTCCTTTTTGGGTGCGTGAAGGTCGACGATCACACCTGAAAGACCTTTCTGGTCGTTTTGGGCAGAGGCAACGCCCTTCCTTTGCTGTCGCCTCAAGATGACTTGCATGGACACTGTCTCCTTACCAACTGGACCGACGTTTTTCTCTTCAGTAGTGAGTGATGCAAGGTTCCAATCATATCGTTGTGGATCTCTTTCCGCTTTCTTCTTCTCGTCAAGCAGACGGTCAATCTGAGAACGTTTAGTGGCAGTCAGCGACTCGTACTGCTTCAGCACCGATACGCCTTTGCGTTGCTGTTTCCGAACCCGAGCGAGAAGGTCATCGTTGCTGATTGGCATCTCATTCTTGACTACTCGTGCCCATGACTTGGACTGGCCGAAGTCTGGCACGGCCTTTGAAAAGATGTAGCCATAGTAAGTGTTTCCTGGACTGTTGACGACTGTTTTCGGGTCCTGTTTCGTGCGGATTTGTTCGTTCTTGACCTGTGGCCTTGCCTCTTGAACGTACTGCACATTGGCGGCTGGCCTGATGTTCATGCCACCGAGCATACTGCCGATCTTCTCAATGTTGGGGTTCATGCCCTGGTGGTTCATGCCCTGCATTGGCGGCATATGATGCGGCGGTGGGGGAGGCGGTCCGTTCATGACTTCGAAGACTTTCTGTTATGTCTGCAAAGGATAGGGCGGAATTGGGCGGAATTGGTAGTCAACAGCAAAGAAGCGGGATGAAGTGAAGTCTTGGGGTGAGATGAGTGTAGCAATGGTGTTCAGACAGACACTCAAGGGCAGGGACAGATAGCGCTCAAGGGGATAGAGACTCTAGGCCAAAGCGAGGCTGATGAGATTGAAAGGTTGAGTAGTCGGTATATAAGGAAGAAAGTGAGGCGAACCGGATGAGCAGAAAGATATACTAACAAACTCTGTCGGCCGTCATCTGTCAGACCATGCAGGCCATGGAGGTGGGATGGTTGCCTCCAGGCTAGACATCTGAGACCTCACCCTTGCAAACTCGGAGAAAGCCCCCAATCTAAGGCAGGCAGCAAGGCTTGGGACGGTCAGGAAGGCTGTGAATCTCGTACTTGCATGCAAGTCGAAGTGCAACATTAGTAGGGAATATGACGGCGCTTCAGTGGTCGACGGAGCAGGCATATAGCATCCCAAAAGAGGGGAAGCGACCCTTGCGACGTTTGCCTGGACGAGTAAGACGCCGGGGGCGAAGTGCCAACGAATAGGAGCATAGCCTGACAACGCCGCAATTGAGCAGCTGGAGACCAGTCATGCTGCTCACGGCCAAGTGCTAAGAAGGCAAGCAGCCGGTTCAGCAGGGCAAGTCGGGTTTCGAGGGGATGGAGAGTATCCTAGTGGTACGATAAGGTGGGACAAGATCGCATGCAGCAGATTACTCAACTGCAAACACAAGCTTCGAACGTCCATGATTCTCACCCATAGCCGCCCTCCAACGTATGAGCGGCAGTTTCGGTATACAGGTCGCATTCGTTGGTAGAGCGAGCAACGGGGAAGATCACGGTACTCGACGGTGCTGCAAGGTCTCTGCTCGCTGCGATTTGGTTTGTCTCAATGCCGGGATCGCTTGGTGGATTGGTCGCAATCATGGCGTCGCATTAACTGCACGACGAGATGGTGCCATCACCATTTCCGTTCCATAGCTTGCTCCAGGCCTATTGATCATACTGTCGGTACCCGTGGCACGGAACGAGCTATGCTCAACTGAACGGGGGACTTGACCAGCGCACCACACCATCGAGATCAAGTCAGGCAAGGTGGAGCTCGGCAATAGCCACCGCGCAACGAGGGAAGTGGCATAGGAACAGGGCGCAATCTAGCAGCATCCGGCTAGAGCCACAAGGCAGACCTGGGCGTTCCTGGGCGTTCTGCTATCTCAGCCAAGAAGCATCGACTATCGCCCATGCCGGATGGGAGCTTGGCGCTGTTGCCAGGGCGTACTCACCGCACACGGGATCGAACAGATGAAGTCGGCATTGCCGGAACGGAACATGAAAGCCGTTACACCGTTACACCGTTACACTGTCTGTAGCGAAAGAGCCGCATTGGAAACGTGCGCGTTCCGGAACACTGCCCGCCCTCGCCGCCCCCGCCGCCCCCGCCGCCCCCGTGCAATCGTGCATCTCCGTGCTACCAGAACAATCTCAGTTCTATGCGGAGAGCACGCGTCGTTCTAGCGCTGTATCAGCTTCCTAACGAATCCGTTTGGGCCAAATATGTAAATATGTCAATCTGTCGTCGTGGACGAGGCTGAGGAGGCGCTTCTCCCAAACCGAGGTCAAGGCAAACCAGGGCGCCGAAGGCACCAATCTGATCGAGCGCTTGCCCACCACTTGACAAAGCATGAGATTTTCTCGCAATTCCCGCGCCTACATACTCGCTGGATTGACTCTCCAAGGCAATCCCCCAACAATGGGAGATGCTCACGCCGAGTCACATGGAAAATCGCTCATCAATGGGAGATCCTCCCGCCCAGAAGCATCGTAAAGGGGTTATCCCCGTTTCCCACCCGCCTCCTCAGCCACGGCGTCGGACTATTTTGCTATAACCCTGTTCAAACATCAACTTGGCCTGCAGCGTGCAGGAGTTCGTCCATCGTTTACCCCGTACGCTCTCCACCCCATCCCGGTCACCTTCCTCGCAAGGCTGCCAGGCAGCCAGCTGAGCAAGAAGGCAAAGCCGGGCAATGAAGCTGATGAATCACCCCATACCTTTCATCCCTCGCCTGCATGTTGACACAGCTGGTAGTGTCCTCCTACTCGTCCCATTGATCCTCTCGTATATCTTCCGATCAATCAATCAACTACTTCTCTTATTTTCTATTCTTGGCGAAACACTGACCGTATCATATTCCATCCTGTCCCTTCCGTCCCCACGCCTACTTTTAGCCAGCAGCCGCCTACCCCAGTCCAGGGCGTTCAGGCAGACGAACGAATGCAGCAACCCGTCCCAATCCACCCGGCTGCGATTCCATCCCCATCCACCCAACTGCAATCACATCCTTGCCCCCACACGCACGCCTGCAGCCGTTGCCTGCACACCTAACGTCGTGCACACATCCCCCACACGCAGTGTTCTCGAAGGCGGAACAGGGCAAGGCAACGGGGCAACAAGGTGAGCGCCCACATCGCCACGCGAATTCCTTCCTGTCATCAGCCCGCAATGCTGGATCGAGGAATGGAAGGACCCGCGTTCCGGTGACGTTTTGTGGGTTTTCCTGGGATGGATGTGGGCAAGAAGGACTATAGGATGGAATGGAACGAGTCCTTCGAGACGTCATAAACGAAGCCGAGTGCTTACCTGTCTTATGTCTTATCGTCCAAGCGTCGAACGAAAGCAGGCAGCCGAATGGGCCTGGCAGTGACACAAAGACAAGGACAACCACCCTGAAAACGCTCTAGTGCTTTTGGTTTTGCTACGAGAGCAGCTGAAGAGCCTCACTATCAGCGGCTCCACCGGATCTTTGTCCTGTACGCTTCCTCATCCATTCGTCGGACAAGGCTGCAGACCTACCGCCATTGTGGGATGGAAGCGGAAACGATATGAAGGCGACGACTATACAGCCGCTGAGGCAACGACCAGCTCATCATCACCGGCTCCACCGGATCTCCCTCCTGTACGCTCCCTCATCCATTCGTCTGACAAGGCTGCAGACCTGCCTTCGTTTCGACTCGGAAGCGGACGCGCTATGAAGGCGCCGACGGCACAACCACTGAGGCAGCGATCGGAACACGAACGAACAGGACCCAGTCGGCCATTCCAGCGGCTCGAGAAACCCGCGCCTGTTTTGCGTGAGTAAGCTGACACGGGGCATAACAAGTTTCCATCTACACACAATCAATGCAGTAGAACAATCAAACGGTAGACTTCAAAACAAGTATTCTATTGATCAACAGGCCATGAAGCCCATCCACAGTGTAATAACAGCTTGCTAGGTCTACATACAAAGAAGCCACTTTCCCGCATGGGGGGCAAGAGAGACCCAGCTCAATCCCCAAGCAGGAAAGGTAATTGAATTAACTTGCTTATTCGCTATTTCCCCTTCCCTATGCGCTTGACGCCTTGAAACCGCTGATGATGATGCTCTGTAAGACGCTCTCGGGCCTGCGAGAGGTCGCATCCGGGTGGCCCACTGATGGTGGTGCCTGGATCTCTCGCTTCATTATTGAGTTGCCTGGTGGCGCATGACAGCGAAGGCGGGCCGCTCAGGCTATGGATACGAGTGTCGGAATTGCGGGATATATGGGTGGCGTTGACAGCGCAGTGGTGTGGGAGAGGGCTGTCCTTAGTGGATGCCTCGCCCGATAATCAGTGTAGGAATGAAGCTGATTTCTCCGACGCCTCTGTGCCTGGACTTGTGTTGTGCCGCTTCGGAAGAGGAACCGAGAGTACGCTCTGAGCACATGATAGCAGTGAGACTATCTCAAAGGCGTCTTGACATCTTGCACACCCCTCTTGATCACATCGTCCAATCGCCATCTCGGAGGCTGATAACTCAACTCGCCATGTACACTGCCCTTCTCAACGTAACGCCACTCCTTCTCCATCTCAGCGGTGATACCCTCGGGTAGAGGTTCGGCCCCACCAGCAATACCAGAAGAGAACTTGAGTTGCAGTACATTGCCGATTTCGTCACATGCTGCTAGCAGGCGGTCCAAGTCGTCCTTGGTATGTGCTGCAGACACACAAAAGCGGGCTCTTGACGACACTAGCGGTGTGGCAGGATAGCCAACGACCACGACAGAGATCTTGCGTTTCAACATCTCGTGTGAGAACGCCGGCATCTTCGCAGGATTATAGAGCAACAATGGGATGATAGGTGAGTCGTCATGGCCGTAAACAATGAATCCGAGCCGCTTCAATCCAAGGCGCAGGTAGCGGGAATTGAATGCTAATCGTTGTAAGCGTTCCTCTCCTTGCCCTGGAGAGACTTCTCCAGTGATGAGTCGCAAGGCACTGGAGATTTGTGCAAGGACTGGCGGGGTAGGAGCCTCCCCATAGATGGAACCGGCGTTGGTAACTCGTAACTTGTCAATGATAGCTTTGTCGCCAGCGACGTAGCCACCATTGGCACCGAAGGATTTGGTGAGTGTTCCCATCAGGATGTCCACCTCGGACGGATCTACACTGAAGTAATCACAGACACCTCTGCCTCTCGGTCCGAGTGCTCCAATCGAGTGGGCTTCGTCGACGAAAAGGTTGAACTTGTACTTCTTCTTCAGTGCGATGATCCCGGGTAGATTGACCATGGACCCTTCCATCGAGTAGAGACCTTCTACCACAACCAGAATCTTCTTCCACGGCCTATGTGTACGCGGTTGGCCTTGCGAGATGACTTCGCGCAGAAGCCTCTCAAGATCTTTGACATCGTTGTGCTTGAACATCTCGATCATAGCTCCCGATAACCTAGCGCCGAATCGGATTGAGGCATGGTTGAGCTCATCTGAGATGATGAGACATCCTTTGCCAACTAATGCCGGGAACGCGGTAGCATTTGTACCAAAGCCCATGGAGAATACCATCGCGGACTCTTTCCCGACAAATTTCGCGACGAGTTCTTCGACTTCAAGGTGTAGGTCTGATGTTCCGGCGTCGCCCCGTGAGCTGGCCAGTGTCATGCCATACTTCTTGACCGTCTCCTCCACTGCATCGGCGCATGGGCCTTCCGATTGTGCAAATCCAAGGTAGTTGTATGAGCTCATGTTCAGCGTTTCGGTGGTTGCACCTGTGAGCTTGAAGTGCAGGTTGTGGTCATCGGATGTGCGATCAATCAAGGTGATGTACCGCCCAGGAACTCCTGTGACAGGCCTCGAGAAGCAGTCGTTGATGCGCATCTTCAACCTTCGAACGTAGAAATTGTCGAAATCGCTGTTCAGTGGCGCATACCCATTGCGTGCCTGCAGATGTCGATAGCGTTCCTCTCGGAACCGCTTGCCAAAGAAGTCTCTGACATGACCGAAAATTATTAGGATTAAGTAGCTGATGTACGTAGTAAGAAGATAGTAGTAAGGCGGCTCGTCCATGACCGGTTCTGGAAACTCCCCACCCTGATGACGACTGGTGTACCGATGGCTTTGGTGACCCAACGGGCCAAACTGTGCGTGTTGTCTAGCTATTCTGCGTGCTTCTGCCGGAGAAGGCGGCTGGAACAACGTGGTGGGAGGCTCATCCATGTTCGCGCTATCTGCGGTTGCGGTTGAGAGAGAAATGGTCGGTAATGACAGTGATGCAGAGCTGATCTGCTGCGACGGTGAATTAAGAAAGGCCTGCTGCTGAGCAGCGGCCGCCGCAAGAAGTGCGGAGGTTGCAGTTTGTGCCTCGCTCTTCGATTTCGGTGACGTCGTGAAGAATTGTGCTATGCGATTCGCCCGGGATGTGGAGGGACGACGAGGAATGCCACCCTTCTCGCTGGTGGCGGGAAGGGCCGGCGTGGTGGATGACGGCGAGAAACTGGCGAAAGGATTTGTCGGTCGGCGAGGCATTGCGACACAGTACCTGCCAAACCAGATGAGTGAGTCGTAAATTCGAGTCCGAAGTCAATTGCCAACTTGATAATACTGTGGGTCGAAAGGTGATTTGTATCGTTTGTTTGTACGCGAAACCAATGGGAAGACCCCCTGAGGCTGAGGGCGCTGACTGAGGCGAAGCAGTTTTGGTTGAAGACGTATTCTTGTTACACCGTCGCAATGGCAATGCTATTAGAACATGTGGAGTATTATTGCTGCGCGTGATAACACGATTCTTGCCACCCGGTCAGGATGCTGGGTGAGGTTGTAACGGAGTACGGAGGAGGAGGACGGATTTAGGTGTCGTGCACGTCAGGAAAACGTCAGGGAATTGTGCCTTGTACCTGTCCCTTCGTTTAGGCGCAAATCTGTTTTCGGAGCCTCGGAGCAGAGAGCGCGACCGTGGGAAAAAAACAACTAGAAACTTGGCGGCGTGGCGGCGTCGAGTTTTAAACTCCCTTTAATTTCTGTGGTGGAGTCGGAAGCCGAGTGCACTGAGCATTAAATAATTACCACCTCACGATTATTACCTGACTCCCAGAAGACCAAGAGCGACCAAAGTCCGATGATGACGAGAGACAAGACAGACGATCGCGTGCTTATATCGTGAGCTGGCACACCACCAAGCACTCTCGCGGTCAAGGAGTATTCCCGAGCAAATACCGGCTCGGCCACCAATATCGGGCCGGTCTCAAGTTTGTGCGACAGCGATATGCCTGAAGTACCTGTCGATCTTTTACACTACGATAGTAGCACACGCACTTGCATGCAAACTGATCCGCTATATGCCGCCGCACAGTAGAGTACTCCGATACCTGGCTGGAGGTGATGCTGCCCTTCAATAATGATGGTGTGCATGGCAACGGAAGCGACTCCGAAGGCTAAGACCAGGGCTCATCGACCTTGAAATCCATAGTTGTCTCTGTTGTTATCATCGAGAGGAGTTCCATAATTTTGCAGAAGGAGTACCAGGAATCCGTGCGCAGGATTCCGTAGACGAGTTGACCATTGAAACTGCATATGGCTGGGAGCGGGAAATTGGGTGGTCTTCACTACAAAGTGCACGAGGTGCACGTAGGATTATCACTCCTACTCGCAACGAGCTGCAGGCTTGTGTACAAAATAGGTGGTAGTCTTCAGCTGGGGATCCCCTCAACCACTCAACAATTAAGACAGATTTTGAGGACCGATGGATGCAGAGATAGTAGAAGACATGGTTGCCTACAACATCCACTGCAACGACTTACATACATCGTTGTAGCATCGAGAGGGACCCCAGCTGGAGACTGCCATTTATTTTGGGCATAGGCCTGGCTGTCGAGCTGTTGCTTGGTGCCTATACCCGCGTAAGGCTGAACGCATCCGGCGTGCGTCTACGGAAGCGAATTCGAGCTGCATAAATATTGACATAAACGATGAGATAATCGCCACATGCGCAAGAGAAACGTATTTTATCGCTTTATACTTAACACATAAGGCTATCTCGCCATCGATATGGCTGATCGAGGTCAATCATTGTCTGGGCCTACAAGCTCGTCGTCTCCACACAAGATGCTATGGCGACACAAGGACCCGGAGTCCACAAGCATGTACAAATTCAAGACAATGGTAGAAATGAAATACAATGTGAAGTTAGATGGCTACGAAGCCCTGAGGCAATGGAGCATAGCCCATATTGCGCAGTTCTGGGAGGAAGTGTGGCACTTCACAGGCATAAAAGCGTCGACCCCGTTCACAAAGGTATCCATTACTTGTTTGATTAAATACGGATGAACCTATCGGTAGACTAAGCAAACTACAGGTCATCGATAGGGAGGCTCCAATGTTCCCTCGACCAGCCTGGTTTCAGGGAGCGAGGTTGAATTTTGCCGAAAATCTGCTGTATCCCATGAGCAATCCGAGTGAAGACTCCCTGGCCGTCATTGCAGCGACTGAAGAAACCCGAGAACATGTGACCTGGAAGCAACTCCGGGAGAGAGTACGAGAGTGTACTGCAGCAATGAAAGCCCTAGGCGTCAAGGAGGGAGACCGTGTTGCTGGCTTCGTTGCAAATCACATCAACACCTTAGTGGCCTTGCTCTCCACTGCTTCTTTAGGGGCCATATGGACTGCTGTATCTCCGGATACTGGAGTGACCGCTGTTCTGGACAGGATACGGCAGATCGAGCCCGTTATTCTCTTTGCGGACAATGCAGTGATGTACAATGGCAAAATCCATCAAACTCATAACAAGATCACCGAGATCGTCCAGGGACTGCCCCAACTGCAAGCAGCCGTAATCTTTGCGACCGTTGCCGAACAGCCCTTCGACATGGGGGACATCCATGTGGCCAAGGGGAAGGCTCTTACTTTCAATGATTTTGTCAAATCAGGGTCACATGATGCAGGGCTGGAGTTCGCGCAGCTACAACCCGATCATCCCGTCTATATCCTCTACTCCTCTGGCACCACGGGAAAGCCCAAATGCATAGTTCATGGTGCGATCGGGACGTTGTTGCAACATAAGAAGGAACACATGATTCATGGGGACGTAGCCCTTGGCGATAGGGTGTTCTACTTCACTACGACTTCCTGGATGATGCACCATTGGCTGTTGTCTAGCCTGGCAAGCGGGGCAACACTCATCCTGTACGATGGGTCTCCCTTTGGGCCGCTGGATGCTGATGGATCTGGTGATATGGCCATGCCTCGCCTCATTGACGAGCTAGGAATCACTCACTTTGGTACCTCGGCGAAGTATCTCTCTGTCCTCGAGCAGAAGAACGTCACGCCTAGACCAGCAGTCTCGTTAAAAACACTTAAAGCTATCTACAGCACGGGTAGCCCACTGGCACCGTCGACGTTTGAATATGTCTACCGTGCATTCGGCCCCGATATTAATCTCGGTAGCATTACTGGCGGCACAGACATCATCTCTCTTTTTGGTGCACCTTCCCCTCTTTCTCCTGTTCACGCAGGGGAAATCCAAGTCAGGGGGCTCGGTATGGCGGTGGAGGCATGGGATTACGAGGGCAAGAACGTTACCGATACTGGGGAACCAGGAGATCTCGTTTGTGTGAAGCCCTTCCCCTGTCAGCCGGTCATGTTCTGGGGTGCAGAAGGCGAAGAAAAATACAGAAAAAGTTATTTCGAGACTTTCCCTGGCCTGTGGCATCATGGGGATTTTGTCAAGTTTAACCCAGAGACAGGCGGCATGATAATGCTGGGCAGAAGCGATGGGATTTTAAAACCATCGGGCGTCAGGTTTGGCAGCGCGGAAATCTATAATATCTTACTTATGCACTATCCGGAGGTTGAGGATGCTCTTTGTATTGGGAGGAGACGAGAAATGGATACGGACGAGACCGTCGTCCTCTTTGTCAAGATGGCTGAGGGCAAGAGCTATTCGCAAGATTTGGCAGAAAGAATCCAAGGTACCGTGAAGGCTGAGCTTAGTGGGAGACACGTGCCCGGTATAGTTGATGAATGCTCCGAGATACCAGTGACGACTAATGGGAAGAAGTGAGTTCACAACCAGCCACTCACTCTCTCCCAGTATTGCCGTCTGCCACCTCTGGGTGTCAAACGCTAACTTTCCATTACTAGGGTTGAGGTAGCAGTGAAGCAGATCCTGTGCGGGATGAATGTCAAGACCTCCGCTTCTGTGGCGAATGCTGAATGCCTTGATTGGTACCGCCATTGGGCAAAGGAACACTGAGAACTTGGCTTCGCAACCTACCTTGCTCGCAGCTCTCGACTTGTCAGGTGAACAATTGCCGCTGCAAAACCAAAAAGACATTTGCTTCGCTGTAGGTTCTTGGCCTGGGGAAGAGCAGGAAATTAGGTATTAGAATCACACTATATATCTCTGTTCACGGGTTGGAGGCATACTGAACTCATCCATCGATCTGGGTCAAAGCCTAGTTGTTATTAAAAGACAGAAGTTCCGGGGTAAATCTGTATGGTCCGCCGTTGAATGTTGTCCCAGATTTCGATGCGAATCAACGAGGAGCTCCATGTACCACTGTGCCATAAGATATATAGGGATTTTAGTAGAAATTCGAAAGGCTGTACACCATGAGAGTTTGTTCAATGAGGTTTTAGAGGCTCTGGTACGCTCCACTGATTATTTACGTTCTTATTCGTGTCCATATCAGTTGTAGGGCTTCAGCCCGACCGATACATTACGATTGGCTTTGACGCTCAACTTCGGAGGACAGACCTTGATCATTTGCCATCTGCCATCTGCTTCAACCTCCCTCGCAAAATCTATCGACGAAGCTGAACTGTTCCTCCCTTGAATTACTTGACTATTCCAGCTGCGCAATCAATGTACCTGGGTTTGAAAAGGTGGCGTTTGTAGCAGGCACCCATCATGGCCAGCCACAAGCGTGCACCTGACGGTTTTGTAACATCTGATCCGCTACATTGACTAACTTCAAACATTGTCAAAGACGTATTCTTCTTTCGCGAAATCTAATAATCATTCCAATCCGAGCACTGAAAACTGCTGCGCATTAATCGTCTTGCCGCTGTCTGCATTCCACAATATTGATACGCGGAGGAGTTGTTTCAGACTAACATCACAGAAACCGTCCAGATGAGAAAGGCCTCTTTCTGTTACTGCTCATGTACATTTATTGAAGTACTAATATAAAAACCTACGGATGCAATGACCGACACCTATCATGATTCCGATGAGGGTAGATACCGCCCGCGTAAGAAGTCAGCCATCCCATTCACGCACACTTCGCGCCATAAACCTCGAAGGTCTCAACATCTGCGCGATCTCTTGACCTTTCCTACAGCTAATCTAGAACAATAGATGGCCCCTCGCTCTCCGCTTTACCAAAGGTGCCATCCACAGCCATATCTGGATACCCGGTACTCTCCACGCCGTCTTCACAATTGCGGTTGTCTTCGTCGACCAGCAGCTCAATGGGCATCTCGGACTACCAGCTAGCATTGTAAGGCAGGACCTATATCCGGAGGTCTGCCTGAAGCTTACACTCAACATATAGATTCCAAGTTTGTCGATAGTAGTCGGACTGATGCTTGTACCCTCCCCCCTTCAACCCTCCAACATATTGAACTCCCGATGTACTCACACCCTCCTAGGTCTTCCGCAACCAAACATCCTACAACCGCTTCTGGGAAGGCCGCAACCACCTCACCGAAATCATCACCTCCGTGCGCAACCTAACCCGCTCCTTCCTCGCCTGCAGCCACAACAGCGCCAACAGCAACACCAAAACCCCCAACCCCACCAACGCCGACCGCGCCGACACAGAGCGCGTAGTGCGCATCCTAATCGCCATCCTCTACGCCACGAAGAACCACCTCCGCGCCGAATGGGGCGCCGGCTCCATCCCCGGCAGCGCAACCAACATCGACGACAGCCAGAACGCCCAATGCAACGCCGAATACGGCGAATTGTTACCGACAGGCCTCATGAACTTCGAAGACCAAGGCCTCGGCTTGCCGCTGCAGTTGAGTTTTTTCGTTGAGCAGTATATTAAGCGCGCGCACGATCAGGGCTGGTTTCACTCGCCGCAGGCGAGTACGATGCAGGTGCAGTTGAACCGGCTGGTGGAGGCGTATGGGAGGATGGAGACGATTAGGTTGACGCCGATTCCGGTTGCGCATCTGTAAGGAACTTCTTTCTCCGCTGTGGTGCCTCCTGTGATGAGCTCGGCTGGCGACGGCGACCCGTGGCTGACGGTATGACCAGCATCCACCAAAAACAAGTACTCGCCCTCTTCGGCTGCGTGTTACCGTTCGCCATGGTCGACGAAATGGGCTGGTGGGCTGTCCCCATCGTCACGCTGGTTATCTTCACGCTCTATGGTATCGAGGGCATTGGGAGCCAGCTGGAAGATCCGTTCGGGAGGGAGAAAAATGACATCAAGACGGATGCGCTGGTGGAGGATATTCGGTCGGAGGTTTCGGTGCTGTTGGAGGAGTGGAAGAGGACGGGGGAGAAAGGGGGGGAGATGTTTATGGGGAGGGAGTGAACTGGTTGGATGGGGGCGCGGTTGGGAGTTACGGGTTTGGCGCACGTTGTTGTAACTGAAGGTATATGTAAGATCCGGGCCAACCGCCGATAAGAGAATATATATGCAAATCGGACTTGTCTCCATCTATCTTGACTAAAATTCGTCCTTGTGGCCTAAAACATCGTAGATCTCTTCATGCCTCCGGCGCTTGAAGCGCAGAGTGGAAATCACAGAGGTACCTCCACGGCAGCCAAAACTTCCTCGATCACCTGCTCCGGAGTGACTCCTTCCAACATCGCCGCTACTGCTGCGAGATCGCTCCCATACTGCATGCTTCTCTCGTTTTCGGGTGTGGTGATGGCAATCCGATGTGGATATATCTTCCGAGCAGCCAAGGCCACCAATGATGGAGTAACGAATTCGAGACCGTGCAGCGGAGCAAGGTACCTGTAAATATGAGCATGCCAGCGTGGAAAGAGCGTTGGCAAACGTACTTGATTAGGAGGTCGAAATGTCGAGTGGCCCGAGGGGTGATGCCGCCGGCTACGGCTCGGTGTATCCTCAAGAACGTGACGACGTTCTGGAGGTACTGCTTGACTTCTGCAGTCACCGTTGCCGCGTCACCGAGGGCCGTCAATGTCTGTATATCCTGGTCACTGTGTCAGAGTGCTCAATCACAAGTTTTCGAGATCTGACACTTACATCGGGTCCTAGTACTGGATCTCGACCTTGATTCGATACTTCTCTCGCTACCGACCTACGGACTACGGAAGAGAGCGAGGCTTGATCGTCTTGGAAAACCCAATCCGAGCCTTCTTCGAGGTTGGGAAATCCGTCTTCCGGATCGTGGTAGTGGGAGATGAAGACGTGGTCATTCTAGGACAACTTAGGCAAGGGAATGGTGAGAAAGATCTGGGAAACACACAAGATGATTTACCAAATCAGGCCCCGACGACGAAAGCAGAAAGATGACTAGGAATGCTTTCGGCGTGGCATAGACTGCCGTGTGGGTAAAGATACGGTTGGTCCGCAGAAGCTTGTGTGTGCAGGGTCAATACTATTTCAAGACTTGCTTCTGGGGCCCGAATGCTTACCTCCAGGGCTTGGATCTGGACTTGATGATCTGCCTGATTTAAGTCTCTTGCTATAATGATATTCGCAATTCTGCGATCATCTTGGTACTTTGTGTCGTCAACAAGCGCCTGTCGAAGCCGGTATTCAGATCCCCTTCGCAAGGGCGTGGAGTCTCGTGACTGCCATATACTCAGCATGGTGCGCCCAGGACACTAATATTTTATACCGGAAAAACATAGTGTAGCAGGCAGTGAGCTGACCGAAGAGCTCTACTCAATGATACAAGACCTGGGGGGTCTGCCTTACAGGTAAATAATGCTGAGAGCTAATGAAATAGTAGAATGATGCAGCAAATGCGAGACATTCCAAAACAAGCTCAGAGGAGCACTAGAGTACCTTCTCTGCTTCAGATGCTAGGCGCTCTCTTCTTTCCTCTGCAGGAGACTTGCCAGCCACTAGAATGCCATTGCTGAACTCCTCCAGAGTCGTACTCTCAGAGCAGTGAAGCACAGCATGTGAAAGCCCAAATACATTGGAGGCCACCTGCCATAGCCTCGTCAGTAAGTACTTTGAGACTGGAATGAGGCTCGCACAAGTTGTAGCTCTTGCTCGAGAGCATCTAGGCCTTCTGGCTCTGTCTGAATGATGCAGTGTTGACCTGCAACGAGGCATAGTAATGTAGCAAGTTCGACGTCGGTGAGTTCCTGGACTCTTTCTACAAGGCTTGGTTGGTCCATTGAGTGCCATCAAAGACACTGCTGACAATGGACGACCTGACACGGCGGTGCTTTGAGACCGCTCTCAACCCATGACTTATGCTAGTTGTTGCGACCCCGATATCCCCGGACGTTCAGCTGTTGTAGGGCTACATGCTTCCAAGCCGAGCGCTCGGCTCGTGGCCCTTCTCAATTGGGTAGGTTTCCCGATTGCCCATCTCGAGGCCATTTATCACGTCCGCGTCTCAAAGCCCGCTGATTTAGGGAGATCCATGGCTACATCATGCTAAACTCCGCTGAGAAGCAGCTCGCCAGCCATGGCAAGTCCTACTGCAGATTGGGAGAGGGTCGGGGATAGATATTACCGAAAGGTGAAGCTCTACGATGCTGTCTTCGACCAGGATTTGGAGCTTGAGAATTATATTATAGCAGGAGCGCCTTATGGCGGTGCCATAGGTAGGAGCGAACCCCGTTGTTACCCACTGAGATTGAGGCTGACCGACACCAGCCCTGTATCGGGATGAAGAGAAGCTACACGCATACAGAGGCACGCAGGCCGCCAAGTCAAGCATCGACATCTACAGCTGCGCGGGGAAGCTAATACGGCGAATCAATGTGGGTTGTGTCCGCTGGCTCTATATGAGGCGCTTGGTAGAGGCTAATAGGCTCAGTGGGATAAAGGCTCGATTCGCGGCCTGGGTTGGTCCGAGGACGAACGACTACTGGTCATTACGGAGGATGGCACAGTCCGGTGTTACTATGATCTGCAAGGCGATTTTACGCAGTTTACACTGGGAAACGTAAGTTGCGTGACCAAGTTTCCCCTGTGTATTCTCAGACTGATCAAAAAAGCATTAGGGTGCTGAAGAGCACGGAGTGAAAGCCTGTCGATTTTGGTCGTCAGGATTTGTGGCAATCCTTTCAAACAATCATCTGATCGCAGTCTCTCACTACTCCGAGCCACGACCGAAGCTCCTTGCTATTCCTCCGGAAGACGAGGTACACTCTTGGAGTCTCATACCGCCAGCTTATACGCTTTCACGGTCTGTCGAGGTTCTATTAGCGATTAGGCAGAGCATCTACGTCGTTGATGCTACCGAAGCTGAAGACCGCATCCTGCAGAACGGGCCCTTTAAGCATGTCAGCGTCTCCCCGAACGGACGGTTTGTGACACTTTACACCGAAGATGGCAAAGTTTGGGTCATTAGTAGCGACTTTCAGAGTAAGCTCAGCGAATATGACTCGAAAGCCAAGACACTTCCGAAAGACGTGCAATGGTGTGGCAACAATTCGGTAGTACTGGCTTGGGAGGATGAGGTGCACATGGTAGGGCCCAATGGTGCCGCGCTGAAGTATGGTGTGTCTTCTACGTCAGTCTGCTCGCCCGCTTACCAGCTACACCAGGTACTTCTACGATGGATGGGTTCATCTACTTGCGGATATCGATGGTGTACGGCTAATCACGAACGATGTTTGTGAATTCCTGCAAAAAGTCCCTGGTAAGTTCTTCTCAATACCATTTCTAGGTCGAACTGAGCTCATGACCCGCAGATGTGACCGAGGAAGTGTTCAAGTTGGGGTCTACTTCTCCAGCCTCTGTGCTTCTGGACGCTGTCGATCAGCTTGAGAAGAAGTCGCCTAAAGCAGATGATAATATCCAGCTGATACGATCAAACCTTGATGAAGCTGTCGACACATGCGTACGAGCAGCTGGTGAGGAGTACAGCACACATTGGCAGAAACAGTTACTGAAAGCGGCTTCTTTTGGTAAATCCGTCTTGGATATCTACAACAGCGATGACTTCGTTGAGATGTGCGAAACACTCCGAGTGCTCAATGCCGTTAGGGATTACCGTATCGGACTTCCGCTATCTTATGATCAGTACCTGCGCATCACTCCAGAAAGGCTGATACAGCGACTTATGAACCGTCACGAATACTTACTTGCCATCCGAATCTCCGAGTACCTTCGCCTGCCCACTGACAAAATCTACGTGCACTGGGCTTCACAAAAAGTTCGTACCTCCTCCTCCGATGAAGACACTATCTGCGAACAAGTCGTGACCAAGCTCCGTGGCAAACGTGGTATCTCATTCGAGACCATTGCTCGGGCAGCTTACGATGAAGGCCGTAGCCACCTAGCTACTCAGCTTCTAAATCACGAGCCTCGCGCAGGCAAGCAAGTCCCCCTCCTCCTGTCTATGGAGGAAGACGAAATCGCCCTCGACAAAGCCATTTCCAGTGGCGACACCGACCTCATCTTTTTCGTCCTGCTGCAACTCAAAAAGAAACTACCCCTCGCATCCTTCTTCCGGACCATCTCCAACCGTCCCACCGCAACCGCTCTCCTCGAGTCCTCCGCCAGAACACAATCTCCCGACCTCCTCAAAGACCTCTACTACCAAGACGACCGTCGCCTTGACGGCTCCAACCTCCTCCTCTCCGAAGCCCTCGCGCAATCAAACCTCCAAACCAAAACCGACAAGCTCAAACTCGCCTCCAAACTCCTCTCCGACTCCAAAGACCCCACCGCCCTCCTCCACCTCAAATCCCAATCCGAAGCCCAGCACCTCCTCCGCCTCCAAGACGCCCTCGACCGCGACCTCGAAGCCGCCTACACCGGCCTCAGCCTCAACGCTACCCTCTACCGCCTCATCCTCAACGGCTACAGCAAACGCGCCCTCAAAATCCAAGCCGACTTCCGCGTCCCGGAGAAAACCTGGTGGTGGATCCGCCTGCGCGCTCTGGTCGCCAAGCGCGACTGGGGTGAGCTGGAGGAGAACGCCAAGGCGAGGAAGAGCCCGATTGGTTGGGAGCCCTTCTTCAACGAGGTACTGGGCGCGGGCAATACGAAGCTGGCGGGGACGTTTGTGACAAAGTGTACGGGCCTGACGGCGCAGGAGCGGAGCGAGATGTGGGTTAAGTGTGGTATGGTGGGGAAAGCGGGGGAGGAATTGTACAAAGTGAAAGATCTGAATGGGTTGGAAGTGTTACGGGGTAAAGCTAGTGGGGGTGCGGGTGTGGAAATTGAGAGGATGATGGCGCAGTTGAGACCGAGGAAATGAAAATGATTAGGGCGTGGACGGAGATTGTGTATGGATATGTGCATTTGACTATCTATCTCGTCACGGCTAGGTAATCTTACGAGCGCCAAAGCGCCTGTGGTATCTCTTGTCGTCAAAACGTTCCATACATACCAAGCCAGCAAAGCAAGCCATTCGCAAGACCCCCTTCCAAAACACCCGCTGCTATGCTCACTAATCAATCAATTCACTCAACTCGACTCAATTCACCCTAACCTCCCCCAACGGCATCTTCCTCCCCACCCCAAACCTCTCATGATCATCCGCCACCTTCCTCCTAAAATGACCCAAATCCCTCAACAGCTCCTCCATCCTCGCCTGCATCTCCACCGCCTCTGCCTCCGCCTCCGCCGTACCCTCCACACTCCCCTCCTCCTCCTCGTCATCGTCATCCCACCCCAACTCCGGCTCCTGATTCTCCTTCCCTACATCCTCCCGCACCGGCGCCATCGCCTTCATGCTACCGAAACTGACATCCCGACTCCTCGACTCCTCCACCGACACCGGTGCCGGTGCCGGCACCGAAACCGTCGGGATGGGATTCCGCAGACTCTCGACCGCGAGTTTGAGGTGCAACCGCAAGGCCTCGTTCTGCTCCATCAGCTGCCGCACCCTCGACTCACCCACCAAGCGCTCTTCTTCCATCAGCCGCTGCATGCGCTCGACTTTGATCTGATACTCCTCCAACTTCTCGTCCCTGGCGGCAGCCACCCCGGCCGCTCCGCCGTGCATACCCCCCGCTCCGCCGTCCGATTTGCCCTTGGTGCGTTCCGCGGCCGCTTGGTTCGCCAGGCTGACTTGCACCTGCAGCTGGCGGATCATATCCTGCATCTCGGCGATCTGGGCGTCGCGCTCCGCAGCGCTGACGGAGTCCTGGTTGACGATGGCGCGGGTGCGGATGTGTTTGGCCTGGTCGGCGTAGCGGAGGGTGGAGAGGGTTTCGTCGTAGTCGGAGGGGGCGATGCAGGCGATCATGGCCGTTTTGGAATTGCCGCCGAGCGAGTCTTTGAGCAGCCAGGTGAGGATGGAGTCGCGGTAGGGGACGATGTCTTTGCTGCGGGTTTTGCTGTTGTTGTGGAGGCGGCTGTGGCGGGGGTCGGCGAGGGCGGCGATGACGCGGCCGAGGGTCGTGAGCGACTTGTTGATGTTGCTGCCTTCGCGGAGGCGGGCACCCGTTGCTTCGGTTGCTTTGGCGCGCTCGGAGCCGGCGAGGTCGACGAGTCGGATGCGGGCTAGGCGTTCGGTGGTGGCGTCTGTGGAGAGGTCGTGGTGGATTTGCTTGAGCATGATTGTGAAGACGGCGTGAGAGCGAGACGAGGTGTCGTTCATTTTTGTCGAAGCTGTGGTACGGCTGCTGTCGCCCATTCGCATGTAGCGAAGGAGTTCTGCATAGTTCTTGACGGGGAGGTCGGTCAAGTCCTTGACGTACGGGCCCTCTGTGGGTGATTCTCGGATCTTGAGGTAGTAAGGGTGTTGAGCGTCGGGCGAGGGGCGGGTTGGAGAGAGAAGATCACGAACGTGCTCGTTGTAGACTTCGAAGTAGGAGACTCGGACGGTGTAGGAGATATGTGGGGATGTGTTGGATTCGATGCGCTGGAAAAGGTCTTCGCAGGTTCGGGGTATGAGACCAGGTTGTGTCGGTGTGCCCATCATTGTGTACGACTTGCCGGAGCCAGTCTGGCCGTAAGCAAAGATGCAAGTATGGTAGCCTTCGAAGTTGTGGTCTAGGAATTCCTCGCCCAGAGCGTTGTAGATGTCCTCCTGGTGGGCATAATGTTCGTCTGCCGGATCATGGGACCAGAAGGAATTGTCGAAGGTGAAATTCTTCTCTTCCACCACCTTGCGGCTTTGCGTACGGGAATTGGCTGGGTCAGTTGTGTTGGGAATCAGGAGCTTGGTAGCTTGGGTGATTGGGTTCATCTCGATGAGACATTCTGCGCCTCGAGCGACCTCTACCGCACGGCTTAGCAGGTAAGTTAGACGTATAGACATTATAGCATACCTCTTGGTAGAAAGCCCCTAACTCTGACCACTACCCTTACATTTCCTCCTCCGTTGTCTGGAGTACTCCTACCCATTGGAACGATTTCCGAGTCTCTCGAGCGCAGTGACGGGGAGGATGCGGATGACTTGAGCTGACCTAGCTCCGCAACGACACCCGGGAATGCTCGAGGATCCAGCGCCATTGCTGCCAGGAGGCCTGTGATGTCGTCGATGATCGCTCTGTACCTTAGTTGCTGCGATGCATACATTCAAACATCCCAACAATGGTCGTCATAAAGAAAGTAAACAATGATCGGCGGCAGGGTTTCCACGCGACTACCGATTGGGAGAGTCGAACGTTGAACGGCGCACTTTCGATGCCGACTGCGGAAGAGGTGGATTCCTTGTGGAGGATGAATATGGGGATTCTCAATCATACGCAGTAGGAAACAGCAGCATTGCTGATCAACTGGAGGAGATTAGGTTTTTGGGGGGGGGGGGGTTGTTCACACGAAATTCAAGCCGTGTTTACGCGGCTTGAACGGGGACCGGGGGACGGCACGCTACTGTACTGTACCCGCAACCGGACGTTGGCTCTGGAAGTTAGAACCATCACCCAGATCATGCTGGTATTGTTTGACCAATGATGACGATGTCAAAGTACCGTTCCAGGGATCTCTACGAGCACCGAGTATAGCCTTGAGTGAAGCTAAGCTTGCGGCCCCTACACCACCAGTTGCAGCGGTCGATGAGATGCCGTTGCAATATGGCTGCAAGACCACAAAGAGTATCATCTCATTACTGTTCAGTGAAGGAGATTGCCCATTCTCTACTATCAGTTCGAAGCATCTGACTCTAGTAATTTCCATGTCCTGGTGCAGAGTTTCTCAAAGGAAACGCCCCAGGAGCCAGCCCCAGGAGCCAGCCGCCATCCACAAACGCAGAACTCCCGCCAAGTAATTCTATACCCTAATCTTGAACTCCTGCCAAATGCACCGGCCCATCAGCCCACGATCTGTTCTACTTCACCCACCAATCTCTTCACCTCCTCGGATATACCCTTCTTAGCAGCCACGACGCCCTTTGCGTCCATAGCCCGGCACAAATCCAGCACTTCCCCATCCACCGGTGCCCCATAAGCCAACAAACCTAACGCTAGCACTAGCCCGTGCAAGCCTTCTTTACTTTCTCGTTCTCTGCCCACAGCCTCCAGCAGACTTGCGACGAGCTCCACTTGTGCACTCTCTGCAAGCAGATCAGGCTGCGCCTCCAATCTCTGGACATGATTGAAAGCTGCCATATTGAAAGCTAACGAGGCAGCCGCGACGCGGACAGGAGCATGGCTGGTATCCAGAAGAGACGTTGTGACAAGATGGACCAAAGGGTCGCACAATGCAGGATTGCTGAGTAGTTGAGACGGGAACAGTGGAGAGACGAACAGGTTACACGCCATCTGCAGGGTCACAATCCGGAGATTGTAGGGGCAATCATCGCCGAGCGTGTTTGCGTAGGAGAGTACCTTGCCAGTAGTGGCATGGTCCTGCTCTTCCGCAAAGTAGCCGCCGACCCGAGGATCCACAAGCGCAAGCCGGAGGAGGTCGACCATGGGGAAGAGCTTTGGCGGCGGCGGAATGTCCAGGGAAGCAAGTAGTTGGTGACTGATACCTGGGAGGGACGGGAGTGAAGCCTCGCGGGCACCCGACGTTTCGCGGGTTTCGATGAAGTTTCTAAGTTCCGTTACGGATTCGTTATTGCCTTCCTCACCCATCCGAGCGATGAGCTTATGCAAAGGTGGCATTTTCGTATATGTCACAGGCTTGCGGTGAGGACGTTGAAGTGTAGGAAGCCTCAGGTTGGTGTGCGGATGAGGCGGGTGAGCCATCTGTATCAGCATGCGGACATTGCCTCGTAGCTTGCCTTCATCCGCTCCCAGCCATTCGTTTTCCTTTTCGCCATGGAGAAATGTCATAAACGTTGGCGTTGCTCGCACTTGATATCTAGAACCAATCTCGTAAGCTGCGCTAATGTCCACTTTGATTAATATAGCTTTGCTTCTGGCTTCTGCTGCAAGTTCGTCATATGCTGGGTAGACTATCTTGCAAGGTGGGCAGGTCGCGGAGGTGAAGAATATGACCGCACAAGTTTTGCTGGCTTCCGCTAAAAGGCCATCCAACTCATGGATTTTAGTGACGTTGCGAACCACGCCCAAAGGTGCACCGTTCTTGGTCCCGGTAGCGTGCGACACCACCGCTCGGGGAGTGTTGTGAGTACCATTTGTTGTCGCCGCAGGGTTTGCTTGAGGTTGAGGGATTGCGGTCCTTGGAACCGGAGCCTGAGTAATCCCGCGCATAGCGCTATCGAGCTGCGGTTTCAGCATTTGCCCAAAGGGTGTGTTCAGGACCGTCCGTGGTAAAGAGGTGATGTGCTCTGGAATGCCCTTGCCGACCAAGAACATGGCGAAATCATTTGAGAAGTTGTTACAGTTGTGAAGAAACAGATCGTAGGACTTCTGGATGTTAGATACATGACACTGAGATATCTGGGAAGAGCCTACCTCTGCGGTGTAGATCTGCTTCAACGACTCGAGGTATTCCAGGATAACCTCTATCGGTAAATCCGTCCTACCCATCGAAATGATCTCCATGGGCCGTCCATAATGAGTAGCCCCAGGATAAGTAGTCTGTACTCCTGCGCCGAAAAAATATTCTATCCCGCCGAACACAAGGGCAGTATGATACACTGCATCGATTTGGACACCAAGGAACGATCTGGACATCTGCCTCGGAGTCAATCAGAGAACACGGCGGACTTTGCAAAGTATGGACAAACCTGCCGCGCAAGGCCCTAAAATGTTGCACGTCAGCCAGATAACAGCAGATGGAACCTGAGAGAGGCCCCAACCTTTGAGAGGTCGTAAACATACAGCTGGACGTCCATTATTGCTCGTCCGAGACCACAATATTTAGTTGCAAAGACCGCAGGAGAATACTAAAGCAACCCAGTTCATCACAGTCGTGGCAAAGAAACACAGTGTTATAAATCACAGCGGCAACAACACGCAACGAGCAGCGATGCCTAGCCACCTTAGCCTAGCCCTGCAAGGCGTTATCAGCGGGAGATCGACAACACCCAGATTCGCGACAGCATCCCCCACGTCATAGTCAACCCAAGCTCCCAAACTCGCGATCCTCACAACAACTGATCACAGCATAACTCAAGATGGCAAGTACACAACCCCATCTCAACCCATCCTCTCTACTAACAAACCCCCCCCAGCCTCCCAGACGACGTCCACCAGCCCCCACCCCCACCCAAGGCAAAAAACCCCGCCAATCCAAACTCGCGAAAGAAAACAACATCTCCGCCTCCGAAGAGCTCGAAATCAAAGAAGCCTTCTCCCTCTTCTCCATCCCCGCCGACCCCGCCTCGCCATCCTCCAAAGACGAAGTCATCCCCACCCCCGACATCCGCCGCGCCCTCATCGCCCTCGGCACCCCCGCGGCTTCCGTCGCCGAACTCCGCGAACTCACCGAGACGGTCGATCCCGCGGCCGAGGGATTTGTAAGCTATGAGCACTTTGTTGCGGTCGCGGCGTTGAAGTTGCAGTCGAGGAGTGAAGAGAGCCAGCGGGAGGAGGTGGAGATGGCGTTTCGATTGTTTACGAGGGGGGAGGGGCAGGGGAGGATTACGATGGCGGATTTGAGGAGGGTGGCGAGAGAGTTGAAGGAGGATGTGGGGGAGCAGGTGTTGAGGGATATGATTATGGAGGCGAATGGAGGGAGTGGGGTGAATAAGGGTGTAGGCGTGGGAGAGTTTGAAGGGGTGATGAGGAGGGCGGGCGTTTTTAGCTGAGAGCGCGGTGGATGCATGTGGGGCGTTTTTGGTGGCGGTAACTCATTAGCGAGGCGTTGGATCTTAACGAGTGGGTTGCACTGAAGAGGAAGGACTTCGATACCTCGATAGTTTTGAATGCTTGATATGGACGGAAAAGACATTTGAATTCGGCCATACACGCCGGAAAACTGACGCCCCCGGGAACACCCCTTCCACTGCTAAGACCACGAGAAGTACATAAACGCCAACCATGTGGGCACGTGGACCAGGCGCTGATAAGCGTAAGCAGAAAGAAAAAGATAAACCCTGACCATTAACATGAGCCCCGAGAATCACGATTCCGACCATGCGACTTCTATCATGCCAGCATTCCTGTAGAGAAACCGAGAGTCTCAAGCATCACTCAAGCTCCCACGCTCCGCCCTTCAGCTTCCTCAGCTGCCACCTCTTCCATCAGAGCCTTATCCGCCTCATCTTGCTTCACCTCGGCCTCTTCAATCTTCCCAGAGTCAACACTCGCCACCTCCTTCGCTTTCTTTGCGTCCTCAACTTCCTTGGCTTTAGCGACAACCTCACTGAAGCCAGCATGCTCCGAATGTCTCTTATAGTAGTACGAGCCCTCCTTGGGCTTCAGCTCGGGGCTGAGCTTGTCGAGCACTACCGCGAGGATGCCGTCGATGGATTTCTGGTTGCTACCGTCGCGGTTCCAGACGGTGATGAGGTTCGAGTTGAAGCGGACGGAGAGAGAGACGCCGCAGAGGTCGTCCTCTATAAGTGACGGAGCTGTTAGTTTCGGGTAAGGAAGCGGAGCCATTTTCTACTTACTGGGCTGGATCACATCCGCGAATTGGTCGCCCACAGCAAACAGCAGGAGCTCCTTCCAGAACTCCTTGCTCTTGTCCTTCGCAACTCGGAAAGTCCACGCTCCTCCCTTGACGTTCCTCGGGTCCTCCCAGACTGGCTTGACTCCCCTCTTGAAGAAGTGGATGGAGTCCTTCATCTTGAGCTGCTCGACGGGGTAGTTGTTGAAAGACTCCCAGAAGGGTTTCAGCGTGATGATGTTCTCCAGGAGAAGGGTGAGGCGACCCTCATAGTCAGAGGAAGTCGTGTGCTTATCGTGGTAGAACGACCAAGCATAGGTGAAGGGTGGGGGCCGCATCCGCTTCAGCATATTGAGCTTCATAGCATCGCGTTGGGAGGAGTGACCCGTTGTCGGGGTGGTTGTCGGGGAATTTTCGGAAACCGAGGGCAGGCCGTTGACCTGGAGCGTGGGGCGGAAAGTAGCCATGATGGGCGATGGGACAGGTTCTTCCACTACCGGTGGAGAAGGAGCTGGCGGAGCGGACGACGATGGAACAAGATTTGGTGGACTGAGGCGCAGACACGTTGTGAGGCTGTAGGCGTCGATGTTGAGGTTTGCTGCGAACTGCCAGACGACGATTGGCCAGTGCTTCTTGAAGGACTCAAGGTATCGCTCCTGGTTGTCGTCGATGAGGAGAGGCGCCCTTGTGATGTTGTCGACCCAGGTCTTGAAGCCTAATGCCTCAGTGGTTGGGGAAAGTATGCCGTTGTCGCGCCGGTAGACGAATTCGTCCACGAAGAGTGTCTTTAGTTGGTGGCGGCCAGCACCCTTGCTATAGAGAAGAGGCATATTGGTAAGTGGTGAAATATATGTATACGGAGGAACAAAGAGAGTGTGAGATGTTTATGTAGACAGATGGATATCGATCTGAAACTCGAAAGGCAGTGTAGGTTTTGGTGTGAAGTTGTCGCCGCAGTCAAGCATAAGAGTGAATGAAAGTCGATGGTGAAAACCAGAAAGATGAAGAAAAGATGAAGAAACAATATCAGAGTGAAGCGGAGTCTCTCTTGAACCAATAAAAGGAGGCTGGATATTTGCCGTCAAGCATTATTCAACAATAAGATGAATATAGTCGTAACAGAGCGGCGAACAATAATCAAACTGGGGATCAGGACTTGGGAAATTGCCTATTCACGAACCACGGGCAACAACAATGACAGTGATGTCAAGTACCGCATGTCTTCTTCACGATTGCGAAGCTGTTGACAAAGACGTATTCTGTGTAGGTAATGCCAGTCTCTGAAGCCATGTAGTCATCATCGACAAGCGGTATTCCACGTCACCACAATGCTGCGGAAAGTTACATGCATCATCACTAATGAGAAAGTGACATTGGAAAGCGAGGGTATAACGTGGTACAGCAGCGACTCCTTAATAGTGCCGCACGCAATATTGGGGGCCGATTAGGGCCCACGGCACCAGGCGGGATGCGACCCACTGGCACAGGTACCCTCGACACTTTCTGATCTATCCCAAGCAGAAAGAGAAGTGTGTGTAGATGGCCTGTATCTACTGAGGAGATCGGCAGGTCCCTTGCAGTGTTCATGCTGGCATATTCTTAGGAAAAGATGGACTGAGGTGTTGTCCAGAATTAAGAGTAAAGGGAACCCACCACGAAGATACCTGCGCCTATTGATTGATATGAAGCCTTCTATACCGTCAAAAGTCAATTCAACGGACCAGTAAATGTGCTATTGTTGCAGGTAATAACATGTAACACCACAACGGAGTGAAATAGTAACAGCTTATGTGCAGAAGAGGCGTACACAAGGACAAAGGATGAGCCAGGTGAGACGAAGTGGCATTCCCACGACTAGCTCCGTCAGATATACGAGGTCCGAAGCATGCAGAGCATTGCGGAACATAAATAGAGCACTTACCTCATGCGGTTGAAATCCTTCAAGGGATTATATAGACGAAAAGACCGTAACGAAATGGAATACACCACCAAGGAACGACACTCGTCAGCGCAAATTCTCAAGGATATATAAGTCTTGCAGCTGGCAGAAGGGAATGAAAGCTTACCTTACTGGGTCGCCATCCTACCTGGGTCTATTCTTAGCCCTGTCTCAAACCCATTCCACACCCGTCACTAGCGGGAGATTTCCTGGATCTGCTTCCTCTGCAACGTCCTTGACAGGCATGACGTCCAGCTTTCTGGGAAGGCTTGGTGACCGCTCAAAGTTGGCGATCCAGACATCCAAAACCTCGACACTAGCATCATAGCAACCTGTGCAATTGCCTCGGCTTGTGAAGCACACTCTGATGTTGGAACCAAGCAGGAAGCGCGGCTTCTCCGGCCTTGAGCCCGAGAAATCCTCGAGTAAACGGAAAAGAGCCAAAACAGCAGCAGCGAGTACTCGCAGCGACACTATATCAGCCGATACAACGGTGATCGCTAATGCCAAGACCATCCGACCGAACGTCCCTCTTCCAAGGCCTACCACACTAATCGAGACTCCCTCAACCCACTCAAACCCCTCCACATCTCCCCCGTCCTCAGTATCCGCCGAAACCAGCGACGATGCCAGCACCACCTCCTCCCTCGACCCCGACGAATCTTCATCGCCATCACCATCAGCGTCCCCCTCATCCTCCTCATCCAACTCCCCATCCCCCGCCTCCAGCCCAACTCGCTCCCCAACCCAAACCCAACCCCCACAACCCATCCACCTCTCCACTCTCCCACCTCCTCAAAAACCCCCCATCGCACCCATCGCACCCCTCGCACCCACCACAACCCTCCACTCGCGCCTCTCATCCTTCCTCCCCGCCCTCGCAGCCGCTAACCAAGAACTCGAGCTCGAGCGCGCGGCGGGACGCTTAGCAGAGCGGGATATCGAGAACTTGGGCTCGGGAGACGAGGAGCAAGGGGAGGGAGGGAAGGCGTATATCGAGATGGAGCTGGGGTTGGGGGTTCTTGAGGAGAGGAGGGAGGGGGTGGAGAGTGAGGATGAGGAGGAAGGAGAAAGTGAGGGGGAAGTAGTGGGGGTTGTTGGGGGAGGGACGATGGGGGGGGAGAAGGATGTTTTGGGGAAGTTATTGGGACGAGAGAGGAGAGGAAGGGAGGGGAGGCCGGGGATTGAGGTTGTGGATGGGATGTAGTGCTTGTTGTGCACGAGCTCAATGGGGAGTCATTGCGTGTCTGATAGCCGTCTATTTGGATGAAGTGTCACCCTTGCGCTGCTCTGAGAAGCTATCTCTTCCCGAAGATGCCTTGTGCTATCCCACAAAAACTCCAGACAAGCAACCTCTGCTAGCAACCGATATTATAGCTGCTTATATGCCCCGAACAACCGCGGAATCCCCAAAGTGTCTACGAAACCTCCTTAAGCCGGCACTGCCACCCACCCAACTCCTGGTTCAGAAGCGGTAGACTAAAAGAAACACGTTAGATGATAGCCATGTATCTTCATCTTCCCAAAGCAATCGACTTACCTAGCACCCAAACACCACCCCAACTCATTCCCCTTGATCTTCTTAGCGATCTTAACCTCCCGATCAATAGGCATTTCATAACCCGTATGCAACAACGCCATCATAAAGTTCAAATCCAGACAATACTCCGGCCGATCCTTCAATTCCGCTATCGCCCCATCCACGCCTTCGAATACGCCCCAGCTGCCCTCCCCTTCGCAGACTTCCTGTGTCAAATCCCGCAACTCCCGGATGGTGAAGGATTCAGGCATGCCGAGTGGCTGCGTTCGGTCGTAGAAGTAGCTAAAGATATATACGTCTTCATTCGCAAACGTCTTTTCGAGCGACGGTTGGTGCACGCCGCCGAAAGAGCAGGGCGTCAGGTCGCAGGTGGCGTCTTTCTTAAGGATTTTCTCGGCGAGACCACGGCATTGAGCTGGGCTGCCAGTCACAGGACCCGTCATGTTGACCGTGTACTTTTTGTCGTCCTCGAGGGTGACGGTGACTTCCCTGCTCATGCCAGGCGCGATGCAAGGATTAGAAAGTGGCTTGTTGAGCCACTCCGTCTCTTTCGGGTCCGCATCACGTTTTGCTTGCACCACGAGTTTGTGGATGGACTCGCGAGCGGCCATCAACCCATAACCCAGATGTGAGTGCTGGTAGAGAATAAAGTCGCGGCCGCCGAAGCTAAGAGAGTATTTGTGGTCTCCTTCAGCCAGGATTTCCGGCATACCATGGGAAGGGCTCTTGAACGTGGGTTGGAAGACAATCTGAGTGGACCCCCCTCCAAGGTCGAAGATCGCTGCCGTGGGCGTCTTGTCTGGCCCACCGATCTTACCAAGAAGATAATTCGTGGTGATCCACGCATATACACCCTCGTCCTTGCCATCCATGATCACCACTCCATCTTTTTCCTTTGAGACGACCGGGAACGGGTATACGGTTTCGAGGCGTGTTCGGACCGCCTCGAGTATTTTGTTGCTCATCTCCGGGCCCAGCAATCTCAACCCTGCCGTAGCTTTGACCGCTACTGGAGAGCACGACTTGAGTTTGTCAGGGACAGTTTTCATCGCCACGTCCATAAGCATGTCCAAACTCTTCGCCGCCCCCTCCGCGTCGGTCTTGTACGAGCTCAGTCCCGACCCTCCTTCCCTCTTCTCTGTCATTTTGAATTCCTCATGCTCAAGTTCAGGAGTGGGTCCGCAATTGTTGAATCGATAGACATGTATGCGAGAGCCAGTACTGCCAGCATCTATCATCAACGCATATTGTATCAAGGGTTTATCTGGGAAATAGGATTTCGTGCATTTCGTAGCCCCTATTGAAGGGTCGGAGGTCGAGGGGCCTCCAGAAGAAGAGCCATGGCCTATGCAATTCACTGATCAGGACGTCTTCATTGTACAGCCATCCGAATGTAGTCCCTACATACCGCTCACATAATCCCTTACGCCCCCTCTCCCAGGCGCAAGCACAAACAACAGAAATACAATAAGTGCGAGAATGCCCCCAGTCTTGAGGTACCTTGACCGCTGGCTTTGAGTCATCCACGCGTCCTTGACAGAATCCACGATGCCGGTTGTTGACCCGTTCGCTGAACCGTTACTATGGTGCCGGCCTGCTTTTTCGTATGGGTCGTCGATAGTATTGCGCGTAGGTAATGATACTGATCTTCTGCGAGGTGAACTGAAGCTAACATAGGACCATAAGCTAGGACGTCTGCGAGCGTCGACGGCTGTTGACATAAGAAATGCAATTACAAGGCGGGTGCTGAGGAAAGCAGTGTCCTGTTAAGTGGACACTGCTTGCTCGGCCGCTGTTATATCTGAGGGGCCACCGGAGATGAAGGAATTTTGAACTTGCAATGGTAACAACCGGTTCTGCTGAAATTGGTTGTATGGAAGAGAATGGTGTAGGAAACTGTACTGTACAGTTGAGTGACACTGACAAAACCGACCAGATCAGGGTCAACCCCTGAATGTCTTTCCCCCGGCAATTCTCCGATAAGATACTAACCCGTAATAGCACTTTGTAGATTCCAACATTCGCGATATCAAACACCAAACTGCCCCATAGGACTTCCAGCCGCACCAAAATGGTAAGAGACCTTCATGGAAGTCTATCCCATCACTAAAACCATCCCGCAGTCCAAAGACTCCTCCCGAACCTACATCCACCTAAACCAACCCCGCATCGCCGACCTCTTCGAAGTACACCCCCCCCCTCCCAGGACCCCAATCTCCCCTCACTAACCCCCCTCCGCCCCCCACACCAGGAATTCAACCGGGCCCCCCATCTCCCCCACGAAGAAATCTACGTCCCGCCGCAACACCAGCCGCCCAACCCGGAAGACGAAGACGACGTCGTGCCCGACCAGCACGCCGCGTTTGGCATCCAGCGCGCTACCCAGGCGAAGAAGGAGAGCGCGTGGAAGGATTTGGGTTTGGAGGAGCTGATGAGGAAGGGGCCGGGGAAGGAGGTGACGGGTGTGGCGGTGCGGAGTGCGATGGGGTGGAAGAGTAGAGAGGGGGGGATGGGGAGGAATCTGCCAAGATGAGGGAGAATCGGAGCAAGGGTTGATAGCGGAGAGGAAAGCCGTTGGAGGTATGGTAGGTCTGGCTTGTACTAGGGGGACTTGGAATGGGGTGTCCCGGTAGGCGTCTGGGGTTTTATTGGAGGTACGAGACGGACAATACAAGAAACACTGTTTTATAAGAACAGTTATGCTGTGGTATCATTGCTACTGGACAACGCCCCCGCGGCCTAGCCAAAGGCCTATCCTGATCCATAAGGTAGTCCGAAAACGCAGAGAGACGCCTCTCAAGTTGCGTCATATTCTTACGATATCGACCCTTGCCCTCTCAAATATCCTGTGACCGATGTTCTTCCCTTCGGCGCGCTCTTCATCGGTCATCTTCCTCGGATGTATCGTCACCTGAGCGTACGTACCTGGGCCTTTGCGTTTCGATGTCGCTCCTGGATTAATTACCAGGACACTCTCTACAACCTGGTTCGCCGAGTGTCAGTCGAAAACGTGCGAAAGCATACTCAGAGTCTTACCTTTGCGAAAGGTGACAGTGCGCTCGGCGTGATGAGGACGTCCGGCCTCACATTCAGCCACTCGCCGAGCTTTAGATAGCTCACATCCAGAGGCATCCCCGTTGCTATACCCTCTTCTGTCCCGGTCTTGGGCAAGAGGGTTCTGTTGACAGGAGGAAAAAGAGGAAAGAAGTGCCTTTGCCGGATCAAATGCCTAGGCAGTCTTGCGAGGATATTGCTCTCCTTGGGCGCTCCAATCACGACCTCCTCCCGCCGGAGCTCCCAGAGAATATCTTGCGCCGAAATGCCGACCACAATTTCGTTCAAGGAAATGGTCACAGGGTTTGATACTATCTTAGCCTGCTTTGGTAGCCCGAGTTCCTTCTTCGAAAATGGTTCTTGCGGCCAAGATACGTGTTTGTTGACCGCGTCACGGACTGAAGGGATGAGAACGATTGTGATGCTGGGCACTTCCTGTGCAAGCTTTCGTAGCGGGCTACCCACCATTACTCTGAAGGCGTCAGTGAGCGTCGCTTTATCAGGCTCGATGCCCGCATCGTCGGGAAGGTCGAAGTCGCCAGCGGCTATAAGTGGGTGTTCGGTATCGAAAAGTGGTCCAATGAGAACTAAGGCATCTGCATATGTCTCACTTGCCTTCTCGCATAAAGCGTGGAGAGGCTCGAATGCGAGGTTGTCATCGGCAGTATAAGGACCAGATGCAAGAACTATGTTGAGATTACCAGCATAAGGTTGATCATCCCCGCCCACTCCGAGACGCTCGTTGATGGAATCCACTGTAGCAGGTACAGAGGCCGCGGAAGGTAGGAGCGGTATTTCCAGCACTTCTTTAACAGAGAAATAGTCTCCTGATGCATTTACACCACGCAGCGCAACGATCTGGCCGGGGAAGAATTCGTGTGACGGCACCCCTTCGACTTTTAGTGGCACTCGCAGGCCAGCGCCCATACGCCTAGATGTTTCAAGCACCATCGAAGCGGCATTCAGCTTCCCTTCCACAGTATCCGAAGCTATTCTTCCAACAGCGACGATCTCAGAAGTGCTCTGGCTTGCAGCATTGCCGAAGGCTGTGTCCTCGAGGCCGTGATGTGCTTGGACGAGCGACAGGAACTCATCTATCCGGTCATCGAGTACTTCGGAGGCTTCTGAAAGATGCATGGCCATTGGCTTGTAGAAGAATTTCTTGAGATCAGTGTTGGCGGTGAGTTTGATACGCGGCTCAGAGGGAGGCGCGATAGGAGGCTCGTGAGCGCCCAATTGGTCATTCAGCGTTTCTACTATCTGGCCAGCATTCTGACGATCTGCAAATGCTACTGCTCTATTAATTTCGTCAGCGTCTGAACCTTCTTCAAGGCCTCACAGACTTACTGTACACCATTCGAGGTCTTATTTGATAGGTCTGCTGCCTCTCTCCTATCACTCGGAGAACTCATCGCCTTCGCTTTACTGAATTTAGGCACCGCTGGGGTCTCAAAGGCCGCTTTACGCTTTCTGGCAGTTCCATTGACACCGTTGGTTGGTCGAGGGGTATTGGGTACAAGGCCATCTAAACTGTGACTATGTTAGTAGATGATTGCAGCTGAGCCCTATAGAAACACCTACATGCCATAGACGTCCTCATTGCTTCCGGCATGACGTGGAGTGCCATTGACCCCAGACCTTTTGTCCGCACTGCGAACATGAGCCCTGCCCCTTGTTTCTCTTTCCAAACTCTCCTGTATATCTTTCTTAAAGTCTCGTGCGGTGTTTAGATCCAGCTTTGTCTCGTCCGAACCCATTTTGATACTGTAAGACTCCCATTTGTAGAATAACTCTTGTGGTGGTATCGCATGCAGTCGGAGTATGGATTGCAATTCACCTAAGATATCTGGTGGCAGCTCCGTACTCGGCGGTGGAGCAAATAAAGCGTTGAGCTCTTCAGTGGTACTCGCCATTGTGTAAAACGTAATTTGTGTATCAGCAAGATCACCGAGCTTTCTGTGAGTCTGGTTTCCGCGTGGATTGAATCGTGTAAAGTGGGTTTTCGGTCGACGCGACTGAAGACGCGCTCCCGCGCTTTACAGTTTCGGCGCTACTGTGCGGCGTAAGGCTGAGAATGTTGAGATGAGTTAGAATCATCATTTTATGGCCGTGCTACAATTTTCATGCAGCATTGCAGTGATACGGCAGCAGCCTGAAGAAGCTTATCTGTGTTAAGTGCAGCCCACCGGCCTTCGACATGGCTGCCTCTGCGCCGGCGCAGTCTCCAATGCTCGAGGGGAAGCAGGCAAATGGATCGGCAACAGCCGAACATCCACAATCATCCTCTCTACAGCCTTCCAAATCCTCAGTTCCTGAAACTGCGACGGTGAACAGCACAGAACCATCGGGCGTCATTACAACACCCTTCCTCCGCCCCCTCCACATTGCAAACCCTCCCCCTTCACGACCACTCACATCCGAGCAAGAATCCAAATACGCCTCCCTCCTAGGCACCGCCTCATCATGGAAAACCATCCCCACCAGCTCCGCCCGCAACAGCCCCGTCTCCCCCATCACCCCTTCCGAGCGCATGTGGCTAACACGCGAATGCCTCCTCCGCTATCTCCGCGCCACGAAATGGAACACCGTCGACGCAGCCACCCGACTTCTCGGAACGCTGACCTGGCGCCGAGAATACGGCGTCGAGAAGCTGGATGCAGAATACATTTCTCCAGAGAACGCGACGGGCAAACAGGTCATCATGGGCTACGACAATGTGACACGACCGTGTCTGTACCTGATCCCCGCCAACCAAAACACCAAGGAGAGCGAGCGCCAGGTCCAGCATCTGGTGTTTATGCTGGAGAGGACGATTGACTTGATGCCACCGGGGCAAGAGACATTGGCCTTACTGCTGAATAGTACGGGGAGTACGGTGAATATTGCACAGGCCAGGGTGGTCTTGAATATTCTACAGACGCATTATCCGGAACGATTGGGGCGGGCGCTGGTTATAAAGAGTAAGGGCGACAATCATCACTCTGCCATATATGTTGCCAAGAATCGGCGTGCTGACGGGTCTCTTCCATAGTTCCCTGGGCCGCGAATGTCTTTTTCAAACTCATCACTCCCTTCATCGACCCCATGACCCGCGAAAAACTAAAGTTCAACGAAGATCTGCGAAAACATGTCCCGCCCCCACAGCTGCTGTCCACTTTTGGCTTTGGCGGCGAAGTCGAGTTCAAATACGAGCATGAGGTTTACTGGCCGGCTCTTGAGAGGTTGGCAAAGGAGCGAAGGGCGGAGCAGCTTGAACGGTGGCAGAAGGGAGGAAGTAGGATCGGCGAGCTGGAGGCGTATCTTAGGGGCGGGGACGAGAGGAGCCTGGCGGTGGTGGAGACTAATGGCGAGAAGATGGGTGAGGGCGTATTGTGATGGGGTGGGGTCTAAAGGCGTTTGGGATTATCAGAGCGAGCGCGGACATAATACTACTGACAGATCTTTTTTTAAAGCGTATAGACTTGGGGAGAAAACAATGCCGTCATAAGATCATAGCTACATCTCGAGATTAAGTCACCCTCTAATATGTCTACATTTGAAGGGGCCTTGACAGCACTGCAACGACCTCCAACTCTAGCGGCGGTGTAGATCTCCTTGCCATACCACATCCTTTTTTAAACATGTCTTCGTGTTCCAGCGTGTCAAAATCATACATTTCCGTCGTCTCTCAATGCGCATGACTAACGGTCGCCTCAGATCACCTCGTATGATGTGACGCACTCGAAGGTGGAAAGGCCATTCTAGATCTCTTTGTACAATGTAAGCAGTGCGATAGCGCGCCTTAGGGTCCTCTGGGTTGAGTGGCGATCCCAAGCTTGGATTGATCGACAACGCCATCGTGTGCTGAACTTGAATCCTGTTAGATAAATTCCCTCCGGCAGCTCTGGATAGACCAACTCCTTCATGTTTTAGGCGCAATACTGTGTCCAACACCCGTTTTGCAACTCATGTTTCTCGAGGATGCAGTGAGTGGCAGAGCTCGCGATACTCCAGGAAGCAGATTGGCTCAGGGGAAGGCGTGGATGCCGTTGGTAGCTTCATGTCTTCTTTGCGCTTCAGAGCTCCATTGTAGGTTCGATTGTCCGATTGCAACACCTAATTGCTCAAGAATTTGTGCTCAATCGATGCACTACCGGTACTGAGCTCGGAGGCAGAGATCCATACTCAGTGACGACCATGTTAATGTACTCCGGCGGAGTAACATCATACATGAGGTTGAGCAGCTGCAGATTGGGCGTGTCTCGCCACTTCGATAGCAATGTGGTATTGTCGCCGGCAATGGTCAACTCATCTGGAGGCGCTACTTCATTCGTAACGATGCTGTCCAAAGCCACCTTGTCGGTAAATTTGACACTCTCACAGCATACTATGACAGGGATGTCCGCTTCCTTCGCCATCATAGCCACGATAGCGGTGCCAACCCTTGAGTACAGTCGACCGTTGCTCATCATAGCGTGGGCGCCAAGGAAGACTTTTGTAGCGTCTTTGACAGCGTGACCGATAGCATGAATGAGCGAATATTGTACCTCGAGCCCCAGATCTGCCAAGGCTCGTGCTAGATGTTTTCCTTCAAACAGTGGTCTGGAGTCTATGACGATCACTCTGAACTTTGTGCCCCTTCGGTGTGCTTCGACGAGCGTCTGCTGAACGATGCTGCTCTTCGCAAATGTCAATATCACGTCGCCGTCTTGGACCTTTTCAGCAGCGCTCAGTGCTATGACTTGGTCAGCTACAGAGATTCGTTCCCGAACAAAGTTGTCTATCGCGTCACAAAGATCGTGCTTGGCATTCTGTTCAGGGGTATCTGGGTCAACGTCGCTGATCTCAACTTTCAGCCACCTAATGGCATTTCCCATAGAAACTGAAAGTGGCCGGCAAGATACCAGATAGTCTATCTGGGGGGAGAGATGAGAGGCAAGATGACGAGGGAGCGAGTTTTGCGGAGGGGTGATGTATGATTCAATGACCTTGAGGATTATTAGCAAGACGTAAATGGGACTGGAAGGAAGTCCTAACCCTCTTAAAGACTAACAGAGTGGCCACGCATCGAGCGTTACTACCACAGATAACATAGTTGCTCATTTGCAGGCCCAGAGCTAGTACCGCTGGATGGACGTCCTTTCCAGCTCCGGCGATCGTGGTCCTCCTAGGCTGCCCATACAAATGACCGAACAGCGCAACGTTTCTATTCTCTTTCTTCGGCTGAGGTGCAGGAGGCGCTACCTGCGACTGTGCTGGACGCGAAACCAGGGGCCTCTGATGCATATTGTTGGTAGACCCCGTGCGTTTATGCTGGGTCTTTAACCCCGGTGTAGGCGGCCCTGCCGCGGCATTTCCCTTCTTTGCACCTTCTTTCCCGACGTCAAGCTTCTTCGCCGTCGACGCTGCTGCCTCTGCGGGTTGAGGCGCCTGTTTCTCCTGTTTCTCCTGTGCTCGCCTTGCAGCTTTCTCTGCCTTAGCCCTCTTTTTCAACTCCGCACCCGACAGTTTCTCGTTTTGCGCGACCTCGATGACCTGTGCTGGCTCTTTCGTACCATTCGCCTCTTTTGTCTGTCCATGCACCTTCGACTTGTCGCCAGTAGATGAGGTTGCTTCAGTTCCATTTGCAGTTGTACTTTCATCCGACAAAGGCGTGCTTGTAATTGGAGACTCACTGGCGACTCCAGAAGGCGCCATCTCCAACGTTCCAAGCCGGAGGCCTATGCCGCAAAAGAGCGTATGTGGTGGGAAAAAGCGGTCTTCGGTTTGGCACAAATCGGCACGGATTGTGAGTCAATCACGAACTTTTGTTCCGCGCTGTGGTCCAAGCGCCACGCTAGTTTTGGAGATCATTGCACGGGGATGTCCTACAGGACCTACTCGGAGTATGTACTTTTCTGAAGGCAGAGGTACAACATGTGTTCCCCAAGTCTGGTTATGCATGCTATCGGAAAGTCTTTGGTCATCAAGAACGGCTTTGCATCACTTCCATGGTCCACAGTATATGAACACAGTAATCGTAGTAGTGTCTTGGTGTGAACTTATTGATCTCGCGAAGCTGGAAGCATGGACCTGAAAGCGATTCTCTTACTCATCACGAAACCAAAGGCACTAAAGAGTGGTGAGAAGAGCTCCGGCGGAGCCCCCCGGTGCACATCTTCGTTTGTTGTTGCTGGTAGCTAAAGCAGGTTGTACATTCCCTTAACGCCGACAGAAACCCGAAGAAAGCATTGGAGCTCTATGCTGCTGTACAGAGAAAGCCAGTACCCTCGATATAGGCACCAGTCTGTCATCCATAGCAACCTGCCGGGCCTAGGACGTGCTCGCCAGAATTCCTCCCTCCTCGGCCTTGCTTGTTTCCAATGTCCCCTCCCTTTCCGCCCTTCGCCTTCTCTTTTCCAATAGACTGTTCCTACGATCTGCCAATATCTTCATCTGCCTATTCTCCACGCCCGTCAACCAGTACCCAAAGCTTCCCCCAGCGGCCGCGAAAACAGGGTACGCCCACAGTGATTCCTTGTTGAAGAACGGTCGCATCTCTATGCCAAGTTGCCAGAATCGAACAGCAAGGCCTAACCACAGGAAAACCGAGTTAGTCTCGACGTAGAACGGAACCTGGGCGATGGGGGTTATGTACCGAAGCCGCTCCAGAATAGGATCTTATGAACCATTGTCGGTAGACTTCCACCGATAGCGTGGGGTACAAAGTATATGCTATGCCGCTATGGGGAGCGAGACGAGCTTCGTAGAGGCTTCAATGGGAGGTTGCTGCCAAGTTAAGTTGGGGGAATAGCTGCTGGTTGCGGGATGATGGATGATCGTCTGCCTTCGAAGCTCACGCGGCACTAGACTGTAGGGCTGAAGTTTATTTACTTGAACACCTTGGCAAGGATCTGTCAAGGCAACACACCACTCTTGCGCAAAGATGGCAGACGTTGGCGATGGAGACTCCGCTCCGGTTTCAGAGCCGCTCGACCTCGTGCGTCTTTCGCTGGATGAGACTGTTTTTGTGAAACTAAGAGGAGACCGAGAACTCAAGGGACGATTGCATGTGTGTTTACTTCCGAGCCCTCATGACTGTTCTGGACTGGTATGGCTCCCGCACTTGCGGATTCATGCTGAGAAATCCCAGGCATATGACAGCCACTGCAATCTCGTTCTGGGCGACGTGGAAGAGACCGTCTACGTAGTGGAAGAGGATGACGAGGAAGAAGAGACAGTCAAGGTTAGCATGAAGTCTTAAGCACGCACCTAATACGAGATGCTGATGAAGGGTACAGACCATCAAGAAGCAGTCAGAGATGCTCTTCGTAAGGGGTGAGTGTTCATAGGCGGTCAATAGCAGGTGCCAGGTGGCAGGACGCCAGAGCTTACACATCGCAGGGGACTCTGTCGTACTTATATCACCGCAAGCTCCATCATGAGAGCGCACGAAGATTCAGACTTACTTTTCAAAACCTTCGAGGCGAGGATCAGATATACAATCTGGAATGCGCGACAATGGGGTGGCTGAGAGTAGGGCGTATCACTCTGAAGAGCTAGGGCCAGCCGTGTTTATCCACTACCTTTGGGGACAAAGCAGCTGGATAGCGATTTGACAGAAGCATGTCTACCATAAAAATAACAGAAGCTGATCCTAGAAATCAAGAATGATTGGTCCAGTCATTTAAGGTAAATTCTAATAAATCACCAACCCTCGGCACGCGTGACTCAGTGACTATGCGTCACGACTTCACTATCGATAAAGCTATAACCCCCCCCCCCCCCGGCAACCCGGCTCTCAATAATTCCCCCTTCTTGCGCAACCCCTAGATAACTGCCTGTTTTTCAAGTAATTCATCTTAATCGTCTAATTTCGTTACTATTAAACCCCTTGTGCTAAATAGCCTGGGAGATTTAAATCCTTTCCATTGCAGTCAGAGGACAGTCAAACGCCACCCACTGCTGGTGGCTCGCTGTTACTTGGTTCGGCCCTTTGCGGCATGACGGCCGGCGTGTTGAAGCAGACTCCTCAGGAGCGGCGGAAGGGCGAGTCGGTATGGATGCAGTGGCTCGAACACCGTATTGTCGTTGACAAATGTCCAGGCTTTAAGTGAGTTCGCCGACTACGTCGAGAAGCAACAGTCGAAACGCCCGCATCCTGGCCGCCCGAGCTCTGTTGCTCCAAGTGACTCTGGCTATTCCACACAGAGTACAATCACCGAAGATCATGCGGAACTGGACATCATCGACACGCTGAACCTTTCTGAGACATCTGCGCATGTACGATTAAAACAGCTGTTGCTTGACACTGGCGAGGATGCGGAGAGCACCCTGCAGCAGTTGACAAACTTGCTGCAGAGTCGGATACTCGAAGGTCACGGGGAGACGTTGTTCGATCTTGGACAGGAAGATAATGGCGAGTCAATGGCATTTAGTAAAGAGCAATGGGATGTTGCGCTTGACAGGATACGGCTAGCAGCTGGAGAGCTCAAAGCTGATTGTCGAATACTAATAACTCGAAATGTTGGGGGACCGGAGGAGGTCGAATCGGTAAATGAGAAGGAGAAGGGCGCAATGGGGAAGATCATGATACGGCAGACGCCAGAGACTGTGGAGGATGTTATTGAGACTCGAATAGCAGTTGTGGGAAATGGTATGGCGTCTCCCTCATATTGGGCAAGAGCCTTAGCTCACTCTATCGCAGTTGATGCTGGAAAGAGTACTATGCTTGGGGTACTCGTGAAAGGGACCCTTGATGACGGGCGAGGGAAAGCACGAGTGAACCTCTTCCGGCATAAGCACGAAGTTGAGAGTGGCCGGACCAGCTCGGTTGGTATGGAGATCATGGGCTTCGACACTCACGGCGATGTGGTTGCTTCAAACGTCCCGGGGAGGAAGCTTTCATGGGAAGAGATCGGCAATCGTTCAGTATGTTAGCTACGAGTCATCACATCGTGCATCTACTAACTATCAGAGGCCAAAGTCATCAGCTTCACCGACCTAGCTGGCCATGAGCGGTACCTTAGGACAACAGTGTTTGGCTTGTTGAGCAGCAGTCCAAACTACTGCTTGCTCATGGTGGCTGCTAACAATGGTCTGATAGGGATGAGCAAGTACGTTGCCCTAATGTTGATAAGTCATGTGACATGAACGGCTGACCTAGCCTTCAAAGGGAGCATCTGGGCATCGCCTTGGCATTAAATGTGCCAGTCCTGGTTGTGATCACGAAAATTGACATCTGTCCACCGCAGATTCTACAGCAAACCATTACTCAACTCACCCGGATACTAAAATCTCCTGGCGCCAGGAAGATACCAATATTCATCAAGAACCGCGAAGACACAATCAACACCGCGACACAGTTCGTGAGCCAGAGGATATGTCCTGTATTTCAGGTTTCCAACGTCACTGGGGAGAGCCTGGACCTAGTACGGACATTCCTCAACATCCTTCCTCACCATGGCCACTACGACGCCCAAGCGCCTTTCGAGTTCCACGTCAATGACACCTTCTCCGTGCCCTTCGTTGGAACTGTGGTCTCTGGCGTGGTGAAGAGTGGTAAGTCGATCATGTGCATGCGTAGGTAAGTCATCATCTACTAATGGGCATCAGGAGTCATCCATGCTGGTGACGCTGTCCTCATTGGACCAGACTCTCTCGGTCAATTCACAACTACGTACATCAAGTCAATCGAGCGGAAGCGCATACCCGTGTCTGTCTGCTCTGCCGGTCAGTCGGCGTCTTTCGCACTGAAGCGAATACGGCGGAAAGAAGTGCGGAAAGGCATGGTGGTGTTGCCGAAGCTTGAGACGCCGCCAAAGGTGTACAGGGAATTTGTAGCTGAGGGTAGCCCGCACACAACATCCATCATAATATGCACTGGTACTGATAAAGTACAGTCCTTATCCTTAGCCACGCAACAACCATCAAGACCAGGTATCAAGCCATGCTACACGTCGGCCCAGTATCGCAGACCTGCGCCATCATCGACATCGACCGGGCCTTCATCCGAACCGGAGACAGAGCGGTTGTGGCTTTCCGGTTCGTGCAGAGACCCGAGTACTTGGCCGTTGGCGATCGAATACTGTTCCGCGAGGGTCGGACGAAAGGTCTCGGCATTGTCAAATCGGTTGGTTATGACCCTGCGAAGCCTCTAAATCCGAACGCAGATAAGGAGGCCAACACGAACGATGCTGCAAATGAGACTACCAAGTAGGTTGCGCGCCTTGCTCTTGGGAGTTGGAGGGAGTGAGGTTGTTACGAACATCATCAGCGCAGGAGCAAGGAACAATAGGCATTGTGAGTTCTGGATACCTCAATGTGCAATAGCAGTGGAGAAGGAACATTTAGGCCATGGTTAAGCCATAGGATCGTATATAATAGCAAGTGCAACTTAGCATAGTGCCGAGCGGCACTGTCCATGCATGACCATCTTCGAGATTGCTATGCAGCTTTTGAGCGGACCCTAGCCAGACGCTGGTAGACTATCGATTTTGCCATCAGGCTTTTGTTGGTGATGCCTTCGATTATCAATCTGCACCTGCTATCAAGAGTCTACAGCGGTTATTCAGACGTCGAGCGTTCTCATATGCAGTGTGAGGCACATGGGTTGCCATGGTATATGCAGGCAATTTGTGTGAGGTCCGTTCGTTCTCTTCGCGGCAACCCTTTTGGTTATGCGCAGTAAGAGCTCTGGACTTGAGCGCACCTCCCACTTTCACTCGAATAGCACTGGCCGTGAGCTTTTTAGTAGTTTCTCTTTACTCAACTGCTCGCTGTACCTTCTGGCAATTGTTCTCATTCATAATGTTGCGCTTCCGATAGTCCGATTTAGAGCCCATTCAATGCAAGGCGCTGTTGGAGAGCAGGACTAGAACATCCTTCGTCGATAGGCAAAATAGGCCTTCCACGGCAACTTCCACTCTCTTCTCCTTAGCTCTTCCCGGAAGATGTCGAAGTCAAGTTGCTGCAATTTATCCAACCACAAGCTCGTCGAAACGGCAGGCATTAATACCCCAAAGCCTCTTTCAATTTCTTCGTTCTGTGCTGAATTTGGCCCTCCCATACTGCTCTGGCTGGTAGCGTATTCATGCCCCTCCTCGCCCTCGTGCTCAAACTCATGCCCTACATCATTTCCTGCTCGTACGTTCTTGAGCATTTGTCGCGCGGTGATGAGATGGTCCGATGCCCTGGTCGCAACAGTGAAAACAGCGTCCCGCAACCCAGGCGCATCAGCACCGAGACGCAACACATCTTCTTCCCTGACACCTGCTTCCGCCATCACATCCAGAGGCAGCGTCACTGTACCCTGACGTCGTCGTTGAGGATCCAAGGTTCCTCCTAGCCCGCTGCTGTTCGAATGATGGTTTGGCGGTGGCGGGAACGCAATCAGTGGCAAGCCGCGGAGGACTGCGGTTATGCCCACCGCTTTTCCAATGTGAGAAGCCAAATGATCCACTGTTATTGAAGCCATCGGCAATGCAGATAGAGTAAGGTAGAGGAGGGTCGAGTAGGTGCTTTCGGCGTACTTCTCTAGGGCGTCCAAGCTGGTGTATGGAGCGTTGTTTAGGTATTGCTCTCTAGCTGAAATGACCCTCATGAACCAGTTCTTACTCATTCTCGCTTTACCTCCCGTTCTTCCATCTAGATCGTCAAGTGCATGCGCTAGAAGTATCGATACTGGGTGCGCCGGAGGGGAGCCGGTAAACGTCTTGCTAATGTTATCGCGCCAGAACTGCAACCGCATGGCACCAATCGTGGGGGTGGAGACATTGTCGGCGACTCTGGCTATCTCTAGATTGAAAGCGCGAATTGCCAGGTAGGCGGCTTGTGAGGGCGGGGGAATGAAGGTTTGCAGAGTGTAGGATGGAGAATCGAATTTTCTAAATACAATAAGATGCTTAGCGAACAAATCGAGTCCCCAGAGGAAGCACGCTGTCTTACTGGAGTAAATTAGAGCAGTACGCTCGGGCTGCGAGGACCTCAGCTCCAGATGCGCCAGGCGTTGGAGGAACACTGTAGCTTGACGCAGCAAAGGAACGTTTCCATACACGAACCCTGTGAGGAAGAGATGAACATTTCAGCCGTACAGAGAAGCCTTTCGTGTACATGATAATATTTGAGACGTTCACTCTTGAACTGGCAAATCGAAAGTCATTCTTCATGTAGCGTCGCTATAATATCTTATAGAGAAAAGAGACAACCATGGGCTTCCTCCTGTTGAGTACCAATACTATAAAGGATACGCAATATGAATAGAAAGCCAAAATTACAAACAGATGAGAAGATGTGTATTTTGTCAAGATGTACAAGATGTCTAGAGATATTCCACCGAGGTTAAGGTCCCAACAGCAAAACTGATGTTCGATGACGCCGATCATTCTCGCGTCGCGTCCTACTCAATGATTAATTGCCCCTGCTACGATTCTTTATTTGCATGCTCCTCACATTACTGTACGAGGTACTTTGTCAGAACATGAGCTACCCTGATGTCGAGCAACGACCCGCAAAGAAGAGGCGTTTCTTCGTCGAAGACTCTCCTGTAGCGGACCGAACTTTGTACCAAGAACCCTCGTTGGCGGATGAGATCGACGCGTTGCCAGAGGCATCACCAGCTACACTCACAAGTGGTACTGCAAGTGATGATGGCCGTCTATCTTCAAGTCAAACAGATGCCAGCACGTACAATCAAACCACTCCACCTATGGCGAATGGAGTGGGTGGCTTCGACAAGCAGCTCTTCGCGAGCTTCGTCGGCCAGGATGTGCCAACAGAAACTTTGGAGAAGTTGCGCTTGGTAGCTGGAGATAACATGGAGCGCGCCATCAACATGTATCTGGACGGGTCGTGGAAGACTATACCGGCACCAGCACCGCGAGCAACTCCGATCATCTCTGCTTTTGGCCAAGCTGGTAGCCGATCGAGACCGAGTCCACAAAGAACCACCAGTGTGGCGAATCGTGGTTCATCTTCTCCGACCCGGCAAAGCCACCTGGAGGCTATGCCAGAACACAGGTATATTGGGGCGTTTGGGGTGGGAGCCTGGGCGACCCGTAGTGGCACTGGTATGGTCAAGCCCGGAGAACTGGTGAAGATCGAGCGTACGAAGACCAAACCACCCGTCAAGATCGGCCGAGGGGGGAAGCCAGTTCAACTATCAAGGTTCAGCGCCTCAAAAGTGCGTGCCGATATTATTGTACGCTTTACAAATGCTAGAGGCGAAGAAGTAGGGAGGCTACCGAAGGAAACAGCAGCATGGGTGTCGACTCTAATAGATCAGAAAGTATGCAGGTTTGAAGGGCATTGCGTCTTCGCGGAGGAGAGAGTGCGCGTGAATGATACGATCTATCTACAGTTGCGCTGCTCGCTGTTGAAGAGGGCTTTCGAGGCTGGGGGATTCATCAAACCACAGGACAACAATCGCACGACCGGTATCTTTGAGGAGAAGGAGACCTCGGAGGAAAAGGAATTGCGGCTACGGCAGGTGGCCTTGGTCAGATTGTTCGACGAGGTCAATCTGCACCCATCTAGTGTGAACGAGACGACAGCGAAACATAAGAGGCAAGGCCTGCTACAGGCGGCTGAAATGGCTGAGCAATATGACAAAGATGACAGCAAGAAGACAAAAACCATAGAAAGCGGCGGCTCATCACCAGCAGCTGACGAAGATGAGGCGGAAGATGGCAAGGAATTGGAACAAGATCAATTAGATACGCTATATAAGAAAGCACAGTCCTTTGACTTTAACACACCCACCAGAGAACCTGCAGATACTTTTTCTATGGACCTGCGGAAGTACCAGAAACAAGCGTTGCACTGGATGATGAGCAAGGAGAAAGACGAAAAGACGGAGAATAAAGAAGTATCCATGCATCCATTATGGGAGGAGTACGCATGGCCAACCAAGGATGTAGAGGACAAGGAGGTGCCTAGGGTGGCTAATCATGATCACTTCTATGTCAACCCATATTCCGGAGAGCTGTCGCTAGAGTTCCCAGTTCAGGAGCAGAATTGTTTGGGCGGCATACTTGCTGATGGTTAGTAACTAACTCTACCCGATTCCTTAATCTCGTATCCTGACCAGTTGTAGAAATGGGTCTGGGCAAGACCATTGAGATGCTTAGTCTCATGCATTCTCATCGCTCAGAGGTTTCAATGCAAGCCTCTGAAGCTGGCCCTTCATCTGTCAATAATCTACCAAGGTTGCCAAAGAACTCTTCCTCGGTCGAACCGGCGCCTTGTACTACATTGGTTGTTGCCCCAATGTCGTTGCTGGCGCAGTGGGAAAGTGAGGCGGTAAAAGCATCAAAGCCTGGCACACTGAAGACGGTGGTTTATTACGGGAACGATAAGGCGGCCAACCTACAGAATCTGTGCTGTGAGGCCAACGCCGCTTCTGCACCAAATCTGGTCATCACCAGCTATGGTGTGGTTCTTTCGGAATCCAACCAAGTAGCAGCGCGCGGCGGTGATCGCGGCTCTCACGGCGGACTCTTCTCCCTTGACTTCTTCCGTGTCATCTTAGACGAAGCCCACCACATCAAAAATCGCCAATCGAAGACTGCAAAAGCTTGCTATGAAATCAGCGCGCAGCATCGCTGGGCTCTCACAGGGACGCCCATCGTCAATCGACTCGAAGATCTGTTCAGCCTCGTCCGGTTTCTGCGGGTTGAGCCCTGGTCAAACTTTTCCTTCTGGAAAACGTTCATCACCGTCCCATTCGAATCCAAAGACTTTCTCCGCGCTCTCGATGTCGTACAAACTGTGCTTGAGCCCCTCGTCATTCGACGGACAAAGGACATGAAGACCCCGGATGGCGAAGCGCTAGTTCCCCTTCCTCCGAAGATCATCGAAATCGAGGAAATTGAGCTTTCTAAGGCCGAACGAGAGGTGTACGACTACATATACACACGAGCCAAACGCACTTTTAACGCAACGGTCGAAGCAGGGACACTACTCAAATCCTACACCACCATCTTCGCTCAGATCCTCCGCCTCCGCCAATCCTGCTGCCACCCCATCCTGACCCGCAACAAAACCATCGCGGCAGAAGAAGAGGAAGCAGCTGCCGCTGCCGACATCGCCAACGGTCTAGCGGACGACATGGACCTCCAAGAACTCATCGAGCGCTTCACCTCCGACCCCACGGAAGAAGATGCCAACAAGTTCGGCGCACACGTGCTCCAACAAATCCAATCCGAAGCCGGCAACGAATGCCCCATCTGCGCCGAAGAACCCATGATCGACCCCGCCGTAACAGGCTGCTGGCACAGCGCCTGCAAAAAGTGCCTCCTCGACTACATCGACCACCAAAAAGACAAGCACGACCTCCCGCGCTGCTTCAACTGCCGCGAACCCATCAACCAGCGCGACATCTTCGAGATCATCCGCCACGACGACCACGGCGCCGACGACGACAACAACCACGAATCCCTCTACACCAACACCCCCGCCGCCTCCCCCTCCCCCCGCATTACCCTCCGCCGCATCGGCTCCCACACCTCGGCCAAAATCGCCGCCCTCCTCACCCACCTCAAACGGCTAAGACGAGACCGCCCCGGCACCAAATCCGTCGTCTTCTCCCAGTTCACCTCCTTCCTCGACCTCATCGCCCCGGCCCTCGCCCGGGACCACATCCCGCACCTGCGCTTCGACGGCGCCATGTCGCAAAAAGCCCGCGCCGCCGTGCTCTCGGAGTTTTCGTCGCCAACGAACACCAAAAAGGGACTGGTGCTGTTGTTGAGTCTCAGGGCCGGGGGGGTGGGGTTGAATCTGACGAGTGCGGAGAGGGTGTTTATGATGGATCCGTGGTGGAGTTTTGCGGTGGAGGCGCAGGCGATTGATCGCGTGCATCGGATGGGGCAGGAGGAGGAGGTGAAGGTTGTGAGGTTTGTGGTGGCGGGGAGTATTGAGGAGAGGATGTTGAGGGTGCAGGAGAGGAAGAAGTTTATGTGAGTTTTTCTCTCTCTCTCTCTGGCTTTTCCCTTTTGAAAAACAAGGAGGGTTCTGGCTGAGAAGAAGGTGGAATGGAGTTGTGGAAGATAATGATGCTGATGCTGACGCTTCTGGGTGGATAGTGCGAGCTCGTTGGGGATGATGAGCGAGGAAGAGAGGAAGATGCAGCGGATTGAGGATATTAAGGAGTTGTTGAGTTGAGTTTGTGATGGATGGGAAGAGGTGGGTTGCTGGCGCTTTGGCGGACTTAGGAGGGCAACTTCATTTGCATCGCCATACGGTGTTCGGTAGCAGCATTGGCTCTAGCGTTGACTAGCTTGAAGAGCAATAGCTTGCTGAACAGAGTCATTATCATTTATCAACTAGCTATCCTACAATGTGCCGCTGTGTTCAACATCAGGAGCTTGCGTCAAGATGTCTGTTTCCAATATTCCTGGATCACATCCTCCACTACGTCTTCAGTTAAGTTGCATCGTTCCATGTGTAAAACTGCTCGGCCCATATGCATCTTCTCCTTGGTTTTCTGCCACAAACTCGGCTTGTCTACCGAGTCAAGTAGAAGAGACGCATCACTTGCCATGGTGGATGCCTTGTTGTTCCATAAGACCTATGTCACAAACAGATCAGCATACTGCGCCTGGAAAAATTCCTCAGAAGACTTACGATCGGCTTCACGTCCCGCGCCAGGCTTGGCTGCATCAAAGTCGCCACCATCAGCCGCCAGACCTGTGGACTTGACATACTGCTCTCCGGTGCCTTCACTGGCCTTCCCGCCCGCTTGGCCGGGGTGCTGCCCTCCGCTAGCATACCCACCAGCCTGCTGCCTCTCAGTCGTCTCCTTCTCTCCCCTCACGGCATCAAGCTGATCCCCGCTCGGTTCTTCGAGCGGCCTATCACCGCCCTGCTCTTTCTGCTTTAGGGTATTTCCACTAGTGACGTCAGCACCTACGCTCGGCTCCACGGCACCGAAACCGCCCATTGGTCCTCGAGCTTGGCCGCGATCAGCGACGGAGGATTGGTTCGAGGACGTCAGGGGTTGGTCCGAGAATTTGGGGTCGTTGCTGTGCATGCTTGTTACGCCGGTCTTGTCGGTTTGGTGTTCGGGGCGGATGCCGCCGGTGACGTTGACGCCGGTGGAGCGAGATAGGTCTTCTTGGCCGCCGTAGTTGGAGCTGCTTGTGCCGCTCATGGTGCTGCTGTAGGTGTCTGAGCCTACGTTGGTGGAGGGGTTCTGCTGGGTCCTGGTGCGTTCACTTGCAAGGATGTCGTTGGTACTGGTCGAGGAGCGGTTTCCGCTAGTGAGTGAGGTGTTGTCATCATAGCTAGAGATGGTTGTGTCTCTGGCAGACGAACTATACCCCCCACTTGGCGCCTCGCCTGCGATCTCGCCGGATGTGTTGCTGCCGTAATTGGACGTGTTGCCGTAGTTGGACGTGCTGCCCGTTGTAGTTGAAGAGTATTCGCCGGTCGATCCTAGTTGGCCTATCAAATGCGGGGACATGTTAGCACAACGAGCGTGTCAAGGTCAGGCAGCATGGAATTATCCAGTGTACATGTAGCACATGGATTCAGACGCCTGTTTTCCGTCTATGTACACAGTGAATCCCATGCCAGAGTGCCGCCGAACGCATCAAATTGGCCCCCCCCCCCGAGTTGACTACCTTAGGTTTACTTCGTACCTGACGTAGTCGAAAGGCCTCCCACGGTAGCATGTTCAATGTCCGTGGGTCCTGACCTGGGTTTGCCATCTCCGTCTGAATCGACATGTGGGTCAAGCTTGTTGGCGATCGAGGTCTTGTGAGGACCCTGATTACCTGTAACGACAGTCACCCTACCACTCAATTTCAAGAGGCTGCTAATGGTCACCTACCTGGCGAAGGTCCGCCTCTGTCACGGGCGACTTCTGCCGGCATCAGTATTCATACCCATATCGTGAAATTAGGGACGTATCATACAGGTATTTTCAGCACCACCAGTATTGGTGTTGCTGCTACCTGTAGTGGAGCCGCCGATAGTGCTCGCGACGTTGGTGTTGCTGCTGCCGTAGGTGGATTCGGAAGGAGCACTGCCTCCTAGACTGGAGCTTCCTATAGCGCCACAGATGTTAGCATGAAAGACGAATTGAAGCTGATCGAGTGATTGCAGGTCAGTAACAGTACCGGTATTGTTTCCAGCATCATACGGGTCACTGGTCGTACCAGCTCCAGTCTGACCCGAGGCGGGCTCTTGACCAGACTGTGTCTCGTCGGTACGGCCGGAAACGAGGTTCTTGATAGCTTGCATTTTGGATATGTTTTTGTGGTTCCTATGGCAATTGAAGAGGTTAGAAATGGGTCACAGCAATAGAGAGAATTGCCAATGGTGCCAGGTGATTGTACTTACAAGAGGAATCTGTGAGATTAAAGGTGGTGATGTACTTGTATAAGGTCGAGGTGAGGGAATGGAAAGGTGATGATGATGATGGTGATGGAAGGATAAAGAACGGCCTTTCGGACGGATCCCCCCCTGCCCCGCTATGATGTATGGTCCCCCCCACCCGATCGGGATTCCGTCCGAGCTTCCAGGCGTTGTGGGCCATACGTCAGTGCCGCTTGCCTTTCAGTGCCGCCTAACTCGAGCCAATGTCAGTGCTGCTCTCGGCAGTGACACAGGCTCCTCAGGCCGGCCCGTGCAAGGCACCCTGTCCGTACCTTAGCTGCCTTGGACATCAACAGCAACATCATCACTTCCACGATTACAACCTACAGATTGTGTGACTATCTCACAGTTCTGGCTGGCAGTAGTCATCCTGATCTATTTGAATTGTTTGTAAAATGCCATGGCAACTTTCTGGACCATGTATCAGTACCGTACAATGACACCCCCTTTTGGAAGTAGTCCTGACGGATATTCACGAATGCACGCTGCAGCACGCCAAACAGAAGTGTTTCTTATTGGTTGTACACTATCAGAGCATCCACTACATATGCTATCGTACGACAAAACCTATCCAACACCGCGCTAGAGGACCGAGCCTGTGACATCGAAAATTATGGAAACAGGTGTCTGGCTGGTGAATGGCTGCAAATATCCGACAGAAGTAGAAGCTACCATCTATTTACCGCAACACCAGGGACCGTCCCATCGTAAGTGTCGTGTGGAAGTGTGTTACTCGAAGTAGACTTTGAGGAGGAAGATGAAGCCTGCATGGACGTGGCGACTGATGTGGGGTGGCAGTGCCAGGATTGGTATTTCAAGAGTGAAGGCGCTCTCGTGACTTGAGTGCATGAATGCAGACCAATGTTTAAGTGGAGCGATTCTGTTCGTTCCCGATCATGATCCGTACGATAACGGATACGCGCGATGAGCCTCTTTCAAGTCTGCTCACCATGATTAATCCTGCTGGCTTTGGACATGGATACGACGACTTACAGCTCAACACCCGGGACTGGCCAGCCGGATTCTCGCATGCACATTGCAACGTGCTGCCGTCGTTGAAGTCAAGGATTACACCTATCTGTCGTCAGAATGAATTCATCGTAGAGATGGGCAAAGAACATCTACTATAGGGTATTTCTTGTTGATCTTGATCTGGAACGTAGGGGGTTCGGAAATCGGAGATATGGTATTGCTTGGTGGCGGATCTTATGTTCTTCATGCCGTTTTCGTCAGCCCTTGCTCAAAGAGATTGAATGAGCATTTCTTACATGGTCCGCCCCTGAAGGAGACAGTGTGAGATTACCTCGATCATCTAGTCTCATGCACCTTCGCTTCCAAAGCTGAAAAGTTGGTCAGCACTTGAACGTTAGGCACTGCTGATAGAATCCCATACCAGTGTATCTGGGAACTGCACATTGACATCTCCTAAATCGACGATGTTGGGAAGAACACGAGCCACGGGCTCGTGATGCTCGGTTATAGGCTCCTCCTTGACTATGGGGCTTAGAGCTTGCACAATGCTTCGACGAGATGCCGAGGAAAAAGACGAAGACATTCGTTTGAATAATCGACTTGTTCTCGACCTTGTCTTCTCTTCCTGCTGCTCATCAGGAGTGGTGAGGTCATTCGAAGACGTATCACTCATCGATCGCGGAGCATCTATCCTACCATCTTTACGGCTCGAAATTGAATGCCCGCTTGTAATCGAATCACGCCTTGATTCGAGGCTCGAGGAATGTATAGAGGAAGGTCTGTCGTGTTTTGATGTCCTCCCTTGAGACTGGTCTTGTACCCACTCTTTAGCTTGGTGCTCGACCACAAGCGGGCTTTGAAGGAGATCCATAGCTGCGGGTCCAGAAGGGTCAACCGGCACCTGGGACCCTTCGTTGCGTGCATCCCGGACAATTCTAGCCGTAACTGAGACCGATTCTGGTCGGGGCTTACTATTTTGGGTAGCAACTGCGGTGCCATTCATTCGCCTTTTGTGATCAGGTATCACTGCTTCTGGTGACGCAGATGGCGAGGTGCGAGGCGCATCAACAAGTTTCACGGGTCCGTTGCTCTTGACAGAATCGGACTTGTGCGGTGATATTGTCAGCGATGGGCTGCGCAGACTACTAACAGAGCCAACAGGGCTAGTGGCAGATGAATGCGATTGAGCAACTGGACTGTTTTCACGGCTGGTAAACATCTCCAGAGCCTTTATTCGCTGCGAGATCCCCGAGGATACGTTGACCTTCTTCGCCATGGGTGCAGAAGCCTGTTGCGATCTGATTTCAGGCGAAGATGAAGCGGATACAGAACGCATCGACCCACGTATAGGTAGCTCGGGTGAAAGATGCTGCCGGTTTTGGGCGTTGGCATCGCCTATTGGACTTGAAACCGTGCGAGAGACCACGGAAACCCCATTAGTCCGCTGGTCACTGAGTCTTCTAGGAAATAAGGGTGTGATGGGAGACTTTGAGACTGATATTGGTTTCGCTTCTTGCACTGTAGCGCTTTTCAACTCCTCCATGAAAGAATCATCGGACAAGAAATTCAGATCATCGGAATCATCGGCGCTTGATACTATTCGAATGGGATCGACTAGCCCTCGTCTCCACGCAGAGCGCTCAACTGGACGAAGGTCGATAATTTCTGCCGTGGAAGAGCGGGTGGTGGAAGCATCTTTTCCAGATTGGGCTTTATCAGTGGCTGAACTTGATTCAGCGTGTAAAGGGGACGAATCAATATCTGGAGATATATGCGGACGCTCTTGAATCTCTTCAGAAACGACTCTTTGCGGACTGAGAATTATTTCTTCTAGCTCGGTCACTGAAGGCAAAGGCACTTCCTGAGGTAAGATGTCATGGAACTGGTCAGAGTCAGTTGTTGAAGAATACTGTTGGCCAGCACGGCCATCAAAGCTCTCCTGGCGCGTCAGAGGCTGGTCCAAGGAAGAAGATGTATCTCCCATGCCTTCGACAGGCAGATCACTATCGTAGGATGGAGTTTCAGTCTGCTCGGGCGCGTCGTGTCTGTCCACTTCAACAGCAGTTTCTCGCTCATGCATGAACGACGCCACTGCCGTCGAAGTTCCTTCAGATGAGTGTTGGGGCGATGCTAACGGCATGGAATGGTCAATAGCAGGGTCCGTTGTATCATGTCTTGACTCAATGGCAACAACATCACGTGAGATGAACCGAGTGTCCTGAGCATCGCTAGATTGTGTATGTGTTCTATCACAAACAGAAGATGGCAGCGTAGATTGCATTTGGAGGTTCTCACTGCCTTCTTGTTTGGCCATCTGCTGTTTCCGAAGTCTCAGGGCTTTCATCAGTCTCTGTTTCTCAGGGGTCAACGTAGGGGCTTTTGGTGAAGATATGTATGCGTTCCTGACATGCCCATTTGCATTTCCGGGGCTAGGATAAGATCTGTCAGTCGGATAGGCCGGTGTTGCTAGGACTGGTGACGGAGGTTGCGTTATCTTCGGAACGTCTTTTCTTTGGACAGCCACACTGCTCAGCTGAGATTGCGGTTTTACCGACAATGGCTTGCGCGCCGGCATGCGAACACCAGAAGGCAAAGATGAGACAGGACGAGGCTCGGTCGGTCGAGAGTATGAACCTGAGGTGCGTTGCCACCCACTGGAATCAACCGAAGGTCGCGGGCCAAGTTTGACTCTCGGTTTATACATGTCGTGAACATCAAGTGTCGAGGATCTGGTGGATCGCGAAATATGCCCTCTGTCCATACTAGCTCTGTTAGTGTTGAGTCTATCTATGCTGGCTCTGTCCAGGCTCGGGCTCTCCATGCTTGGCCTGTTTATGCCTGGTCTGTCTACGCTCGATCTCGCGTCAGACAGAAGCTCGTTTGGGTTTGATCCTGACGCGTCAAGATTTGAGTGGGAGGGGGTTGCAGGTAAGGCTTTGTCTGTGTTGAGATCCTCTGTTGGTGTGTTTACCCGTAGCTGGTCCTCGTTTGGCAATTTGAATTCACGATTGCCGTTGGCTGCTGACGTGTGTGACGTCGACCTATTCCCATTACGATGGTGGTCATCCGCTTCACTTTGAAGCTTCCTGGCTATTATAGAGTCCTGTTGTTCACCCACAACCTCTGCAATTTCCGCCAGCCCACGACCTCTGAGGGAACCGTTCGAGGACCTGACAGGTGCAGATGCTGTATGTAAGGAGCATGCTGACGACAAAGCTGTTTCCCTCAATTCTGTAGGGTTGGCTATTGAGATTACAGCGTCATGAGGCGCGAACCTCTCAACGACCGACTGGAATTGAACCGAGACTCGTGCTACAAAAACCGTGATTAGCTCATCTGATCACAACGGATTCAGAGACATGGTCAACCTTGTAGTAAGCGTGAAGTCCCTTCGGGGATGAACTTGAGGAGGACTTTTCTTCGACGGTATTGGACAAAGCCATAGAGCGGCGACTTCTCATCATACTGCTCAACAGCTTCTCTAACCTCGGTGACACCTCCAGTTCCTGCGTTAAGTAGATCCACGGCATCTCGTGCTATGTACCTGAGTAGAAACCTATCCGATCATTTCAGTCACCATTTTTCTCCAATGCATATCAACTTTAGTGACTGACCATCCACCGGCCTCGGCCAAAGCTGCTTGGTATGCCTCGTTGACATTTGGAGCGTCTAATCCATTGAGCGACATTATTCACTCCTCCGTAGACCCCGGATTGCATGGATCAGGGTACGGCGAGATTCTGGGGTGCTGGCCCCTTAACACCAAGATTTGAAGATCAATCACCTTTTCTCAGAGGCGCGACTGATAAGGGCATCGTTGGAGGGGTCTCGAGGATGGTCTCGCAACAACCTATGCGAGACTACGATCCCAGGAAACAGAAGTACCAAATTCCAGGTTGCCACTCTGATAACGTCGTTATTGTCGGGCCTCTGTTCTCCATCAGAGAGACATTGGTTCGATGTTCAACATGGAGTCTTCGATTCTCCATGTATTAGCGTCAGGTACGCGTCCGAACTATGCGACGGGAGGATCCGAGAGCCAAGACTGAGGAGACGGAGGAGGCAGCCCTACCTACCTCGAGCATATTACGGAGGTAGAAGACCTTACCTTACACTTGCAGAAGCAATATAACTCTGATCAGATTAACATCAACCCTGCAGTGCTCATCTGCTCGACTACATATCACTCGTTCGTTATCCTGACTTTAATCTCATCTATAAGAAGTTGAGACAAACAGACCTAGCAATGCCTGACGCTCAACTTCCCCCAATATCGGCCGTGCCTTCGCTCCCAACCTCGGAGAGAGCAGCGATCCTTGATATCCTCTTCGAGCCCTGCACACAGCTCCATACACTCTCTGTGGGATTGTTGCACGAAAAGACTTTCGCATCTTATGATGATTTGATTGCTAGCATAGGTGTACAGCTCGCAGACCTCACGGACTCCGCATCTTCGAGCGATAAGGAGTGGCTAGAGAGGATCCTCGCCGCTCACCCAAGACTTGGGGAAAAGAAGGTGGATAGTGCGCACAGCAAAGCCGAACAGGCCAAGATGGGTGCTGCTGATAGCATGCAAGAGAAAGAGCTGGCGTTGTTAAATGCAGAATATGAGACGACTTTCCCTGGACTAAGATACGTGTGGGTACCCTCGCGCGGTCAACGAGTGTCCATCTCATTGTCTACATAGCACTTTTGTCAATGGACGAGACAGATCCGTTATAATGGATGAGATGCGTTTCCGAATTACTCGTGGCGATGTTAAGCTCGAACGAGCTGAGGCGGCTAAGGTCCTCTTTATACTTTGCATACATCATAATCAGCAGATACTGACAAGGAAAAACAGGCCATGTGCGAGATCGCTGCCGACCGCGCTCGAAGGCTAACTGCAGAACCATAATGCCGTGTCAATGGTGTTGGGGTATACTGCGCTTGTTGCTCCATGTCCATGACGCCCACAATGACCCACCCTTGCAGAGCTCCAGGAAGCTTATTGCTAATGCCAAAAATCACACAGCTCTCGCACGTGTCTGAGGGTCAGTGACGGTAAGAATGAAGAATATACATAATTCAAGGTCCGAAGTCGACAAAGGAATCTTCTTTCTGTCTTTCCCTCTCTATTACGAGTTTGATGATCTCTTCCCGCGGAGGAGTTGGGGGTCGCTGCTGGCCTGTATCCTCGTACTCGATTATAGGATCATCGAATGAAGCTAAGGAGTCGTAATCATCAAGTACAGATTCGTTGGAATCGAGGACATTGAAGTCACTATATATCGAGCTGATACCGGCATCTTCGTGTTCGTCTTCTGAATATGGATCACCCTCTTGATCAAGAGCATCGTAATTCGATAGGCCCAAGGGTGAGGGGGACAGAGGGCAATACTGTCGATGGGGTTTCTGTGCCGGCAAAGGTCTGGGCGGCCTATACCCATCAGTCACATTATCGTGGTCGGTGTGGTCAGGAGTGTTATACAGGTGGAGCTGTCTGTCAAGTTCTACTCGCTTTCGCTCAGCTTCTCTAACCGCTTCACGCTTGATTCGGATTCGATTCATAATTGCTGCTTTTCGAAGAGAAATCCTCCCAAAAGCCTTCTGCCGAGCCCATATCGCGATTTTAGATGCGCCGCGGCTTACGATGTGGGTTGAGGGTGTGGCATATGGTCTGCTCAGTCTGGATGTGATAAGATCGAGTCGAAGCCTTCGCTTTTTCTTCTGGACGTTCATTGATCCCTCTCCATCAACATCAGCCAGCGGCCGAGATCGTTTCGGTGGTTGAGCAGGGGCCGCTTTACGGGCATTTGTTGACGAAGGGGAAAATGAGAGCACGCATGGAGGTATGGACACCGCTGGAAATGTGAACAGCGCTGGATGGGCGTTGGGTTCTGCGGTTGGCCATCCGGTACGCATTTCAACGGGTCTTGAAGAACCCCATGACCGCAGTGTAACTTGCAAGGAAGGCACACATGCAATGGGAAGACGTGCTTATGAGCGGGTGAGAAGGTCGTAGGTCAGATCAGACAGGCGGACCTAAGTATCCTCTAATACCAGAAGGTGACAAGCATTTAAATTGGCGTCCGCCCAAATGGTCGGAACTGCGGAGAACCTAGTCCTGGGCTCCTGTTCTTGCAACGTAGCCTATGGGGATCCTGCCACGGACGTGTCTCACACCAGTTCCTAATGTCGACGGTGTAGTGATCGACACAATTTTACTATTGACGATGCCTTCTCAGCGCGGCTCGGCTTCATACGGTGCCTTAGCGAGTAGAGCGTGAGCATGGGCAGAGGAGGCAGATCATTCGCTGCATACGACGGCCTTGTGTTACTACTTCAATCTGTAATTGAGAGTACCTTGAGAGTGTTGTCCACCGCTCACTGCTCACTGCACCTCCGTACCTCGACTCTCCCGACTGTCGTTGCGCAGCGTTGCAGCCTGCGCACAAGCCTCGAGCGCAAGGGTTCCGGCACGCCGAGCAGCAAATGATAGCAGGGTCGAGAAATGCTCTTCAGCTCACTGCTGCTGGCTCTTGGAAGGATCGATCAAGGTACGGAATAGCACGCTTCGCAATAGCGCACGAGCCTCGTCGAGGAAGGCGAGGGCGCTGTACGCTTAATGATACTCCTTCGAACCAGCGATGCCAGATTTGCAATGTTCCGTTGGCGCCGCAGCCTCGCTCAGGAGTGCTGAGGTCGTCTTCCCGCAGGGATCAAGGGTCTCTCCCCACCGAGTCTCTGGGGGGCAGACCATGGCTCGGCACTCGCCGTGCTTGGTGCAGGAAAAGGCTCAAGGCTACAGGAGCATATGCGGCACTCCAGACTATCGATAATCAACGGGATATTCTACGCTCGTTGCGGCCACAGCCCGCCAGGTCATCAGATTATTCTCTACTGATAGCGTGAACCGTGGCGTACCGGCTACTGTTAGTGCCTGGCTCCCTGGAGTACTCCTACCCAGTCGCATTTTCCGTTTCCCATGTAGAGGACCAGCTCCACGCGGTCAGACCTTCTTCCACCACTGCTTTCCGCATCCTAATAATTCTTGATGGTCCGCCATAAGTGTGATCTGCACTACGATTGCGACAAAGGGATAGCAAACTCGGTCGGCCAGAGTCACCCCTTTCCCGTTTGCAAGTACCTCGTATTGCACGAGTATCCGGAGCCGTGAACAGCTTCCCGTGCTCGGGACGACGCTTGGTGACTTGGAAAGCCTATCTTCGCGACCCACAAGGACGGCAGTGTAATGCCCTAGCTAAGAAACAGTACTTGGAACTTGGAACCTCACCTAAGAAGATAAGCTGGACGCGCGCAATGTACGAGACGGATGCCTTGTGACAGGATCGAACGATGAGAAGAGAATCTTCAGATTGCTGCGAAATGGGGCGAGTTTCATCAGAAGCCCACGAATGAGGTGCTGGCCCCTCTACTTCCGTAAAAGTCATGCTACTTCCACTGCTGAAGCGACACGACTCTCTTTCCTGTCAGCCTGCCAGCCTGCCAAATGCTACTCGTACGAGTACAACAATCGCGAGGGCTTAGTGGTTACCTGCACAGCGCGCCTAATTGATAATTCAGGATGCCTCAATTGGGTTCGGGCACCCAGGTGGCATGAAGGGCCCTTGGGGCCAATTGCCTTGCTGCAAGCACAGATCGGACCCAAGGCACACCCTTGTTCAGGCACCCACTATACCAACTCTCGAGCTACCTCGTTCTCTCACGTGCCGCTCATCGAGACTGAGGACACCGATTAGATTACTGTACCCAAACCAGACCTTGCTCACCCATACCGAGGTGTGATGAGACACGTCGCTCATTATCGGAGTACAGAATAGGGCAGGCAGAAGTTCAGTCCGCGTTGATCAAGATTTGCATGAACGCCATGATCAGAGCGGCAGTTCTGTCTACACTGGTACGGCATCTAGGTGTCTCGCTCGTGGATTAGCAGACTGGCAGGCGGAGGGCGAGCGTACGTGGTGAGTTCCAGCTGGGGGACTTCCTCGGTAACTCCACGACGTGAACAACGTCCGGGAGCTCATGGAGCGGGAGATCAAAGAGATCAATGGCCTGTAATGTCTACCTGTGTAATAAATGTGCCTCATCATCTCTCATAGGGGTTGAGTAGCGAAGGGCTGACCCCGGGCTGGGGATGGCCACTTGTTCCGTGCTCGGGTCTCACACTTGCATCGTAAGGTATTTAGCTGGAGCTGTACGGAAGTACGTTGTCGCCATCTGGTATTTAAACTATGCTGGTACCAGGGCGTTACAATTAGCAGGTCGTTATGGTGGGTGTTCGCATTGCATGCATGTCACTGCTCTTCATTGCGACAGGTGTGTGGCTTGCCCAAAGTGCCTTATAGTCGAGATGCGGAACATGCAGTGAGCACCTTTGGTTCTTTACCAAACATTGAGATGACCATAAAAAGCTGCAATGCCTACCTTACCTAATGTTCAGAATTGCAGATAAAGATTCAAGCTGTCGGTCTCGGCTTGCTCTGCTTCTGGATCTCGGAAATGACATCACTCGGCGTTCGGAGGCCGCGAAAGGCTGAAAGAAGCTGCCACTCCACTCCAAGTCTTAAAGGTAGAAATAAGACGAGCACGAGCACGAGCACGAGTACGAGAACCGTACTGATTCCTGCGAGATCCGATGCGCTCAATGGACCTGCTACTACCGTCCTAAAACACAGCTCTACCGAGCTTCGCCATGTGCATCAGGTCTCCGCGTCAACGTCTACAGCTTCAGCTACATCTTCATCGTCGTCCAACAATATTGCAATGTGTCAATGTTAATGCACCCAATCTCTAGCTTATCTCGAAAACCGTTAAGGTTGGGGCGTGCTCTTGCGCTTAACTAAGGTACGGGAGATCGATATCAGATCAAGATCTCATCTCACGTTGCAAGCCGAACGCGCTGCCGGAACGTCTGCATGCAGCAGATCCCCTCGACATGTCCACCTTCCATGCTACATACATGGCTTTTGCTTGGTCCGCGGCACACACTGACTGTAGTTGAGTCTAGATAAACCATGGCGAATGCGCTTCCCCAGATCAAAGTGACGAACTCAAGAACTGCGGAGGGCCAATCTCCGGGTGTCTCCCCCGAGCTGTCGTCCTTTGTCGAAGGGACTGGTGGCACCAGGGATGGCAGGCCCAAACTTGGTAATCCTACCGAATGTAAGGTTATCCGATCAAGACAATCTCGTCCGATCCTGCGCCTGCGGCTCCAATGTACGCTGTACGGGTACAGGGCTGAGATTGCTAACGTACTTGCAAAGCACGTCCGATGGCGAATGGGAAGAGCTTCCCCAATAAGCTCATACGCAACCTGCCAAACACTCACACGCCTACGCTTGGCCAGTCCCCACCTTCAGATGCAGGCAGGGACTTGCAGACGGCCATCGATCCTCTATCGCATGTACGTGCAGCCAGCAATGACCATCAATCTCTTGACTACTTCTAACATACCCAAACACAGCATATCTTGAAGCGCACCCACACCCAAAACATGATACCGCAGAAGTTGCGCACCGGAGCAACGTCCGACGGAGAACCAAGTAGCGCCGAGACGGGCCCATCCTCAGCATCTGCAGTGAACTTGTCAGATCCCACCATTGCGCGAGTTGAAAGCTCTGGATCCGCCGCCAAGGACAAGAAGTAAGCTGTCGCAGACTCGCAGCCGTTTGGCATAACTCCTCGCGTTTGTATCAAGCGTTACAGTCTTGCACAAGTGCCGCAATAGATCCTGTGCATAAGCTTTGTGAATACGAGGAAGCTGACGAGAAGTTTCTCTTGCAGGAAAGGTGGGTTCTTCCTCAGCCGTTTTATTGGATCCAAGAAGAAAGACACGCCGATCGACTTCGCCGATGATGGATCCGAGCACGGGGACAGGAGAACCGAGGGAGTGGATGCAGACGTATTTTCGCAGCCAATCGGTTTCATTCCTCAATTCCCTGCACCTCCAAAGTACATCAAAGTGCGGTCACATGGTAAGAAAGAGAAGGACTTCAACCGCATCTTTCTTGCGCAAGAATTGAGGGGTCGAACAGGGGTGGAGATTGCGCAGGCGGGAGGCAGATCGGTCAACCATGGGGCGGTCAAGTCCACAGGCAACGCCGGAAATTCCATCTGGGCTATGGAATTTTCCAAAGACGGGAGATACTTGGCTGCCGGAGGACAGGACCAGCTTGTGAGGGTCTGGGCGGTAATTTCCACAGCCGAGGATCGACAAGCGCACGAGAAAGAGGAGGATGCGGCATCGAAGGAAGGAGAGCGAATGCGATTGCACGCCCCAGTGTTTAAGACGAGGACCGTGCAAGAATACGAAGGTCACACAGCAAGCGTGCTGGATCTAAGCTGGAGTAAGGTGAGGACGCCTTGAGGTAAGGTGCTTGCGAAAGTTGTCCACTGATAGGATGTAGAACAATTTTCTCCTATCGTCGTCCATGGACAAAACGGTCAGACTCTGGCATGTCAGTCGGGCCGAATGCTTGTGTTGCTTCAAGCATAGTGATTTTGTCACTTCAATTCAATTCCATCCTCGAGATGATCGGTTCTTTCTAGCAGGGTCTCTAGACTCGAAACTCAGATTATGGAGTATTCCCGATAAAAGTGTTGCTTTCTGGAATCAACTGCCTGACCTTATTACTGCTGTTGCGTTCGCCCCTGATGGCAAAACCGCTATTGCAGGTTGTTTAAACGGGCTGTGCATGTTCTATGAGACGGAAGGTCTGAAATTTCAAACACAAATTCACGTGCGGTCGACCCATGGGCGCAATGCCAAAGGAAGCAAGATTACAGGTATACAGGCCATCAACATCCCACCGGACGACCCCAACGGTGAAGTCAAGCTTCTGGTGACCAGCAATGACTCCCGGGTCCGGACATACAACCTTCGAGATAAAGGTCTCGAAATGAAGCTCAAAGGCAACGAGAACAGCTGCAGCCAGATCCATGCCACTTTTAGTGACGATGCCCGCTATGTTATTTGTGGTAGCGAGGATAGGAAAGTATACATCTGGTCAACCGGTCCTCCAGAGAAAGAGAAGGACAAACGGTCTCTGGAGATGTTCGAAGCTCATTCCGCAATCGTCACTATTGCGATCATGGCACCAATCAAAACCCGGCAACTTCTAAGCATCTCGGGAGATCCCATCTATGATCTATGCAATCCGCCACCTGTCACACTAATCAGCAGGACCGAATCTCACACGTCTTCTAAACCTCCTACTGAGACTGAACAGCTTCCTGAGGGGAGCGTACCTTCGACACCCTCTGCAGCAGCCGAGCACGTGAGACTCAACAAGCCGGAGGAAACGCCTGCCTACGTTGCCCGGTCTGCTCACCCCGACGGCAACATTATAGTCACGGCGGACTACATGGGCCGCATTAAAGTCTTTAGGCAAGATTGCGCCTACCAAAAGCGCCTTCGTAGTGATACTTGGGACACTTCATCCACCTTCTCCAAGAAACTGCTCGGTCGCAGTGGCTCAGCCGCCACGCGCAATAGCAGAAGCTCTCAGCGCGACTCGACCTCCTCCAAAAACCCATCCTCCGACCGCATCCTCTCATGGCGCCAATCAATCACCACCAACAACGGCAGCGGTAACCTCAACGGTGGGCCTCGTCCCGCATCTCCCCACAAACCCCTCAACCACATGTCACGTCAGTCCACATTCAACTCTTCACGAAGTCTGAACAACCGTCCCTCACAGCGCACCGATTCCACCAATGCCCCTTCAATCTCCACAACCTCCCGGCCGCCCAGCCCCCCCAAATCTTCCGCCGACTTCTCGTCTCACAACCGCGTCTTCGACCAAGATGACACTCTCAACGCTCAAGACAACGATCCACTCATGCTGACTGGTGACCAGTCGTACATGTTCTGGAACAAGTCAACCTACCGCGCCCAAGCTGCCTTGCAGAGCGGCGGTGGGAGCAGCGATAGGTTGAGTCCGAATCGGCTGGGTGTGCCGGCCGGACGGACATTGAGTACCGTGAGCGCACTGAGCAGTGAGTTGAGCAGTTCGAGCGAGGCGGAAGGGGATGCGGATGAGAAGGGGAGGCAAAGAGAAGTCAGATGCCGGAGGTGTGGGGGGAGGGATTTTAGGGCGAGGCTTCAGAAGGGGGGTGGGACGAGTTTGGAGTGTGGGGTCTGTGGGTTGGGGGTTCAGAGTTGATGAAAAAGGGGAATGATGCATAGACTTGCGCGGTATAGCGATTGGCGCTACTGGAAAGGAATAGGGGTTGGGCGATTAGAGGGGGCTGCATTGGGACGGCGGCGTTATCTGTGGATGGTGGGTCGGCATTAGATGCTTCATGTGAAGTATCCGTCGGGATTGGAAAAGGTATCAAATGTAACCAATGTATAAGCCGTAGCTTAACATAATTGACAACAAAATAGCTTCATGCTAGCATGACCAGGCAGTAGCCATCGACGATGTGCCGTCAATCCGCCGTGAATCTCTCCACCGCGCCACCATATGCCCTTATCGTACTCCCCAAACGCCATCAATGAGCCACCTATGGCAATCAGTCGCCACCCGCCATCACGGCGGCGGCTTCACCCCCACATGCTCATCCGGCAACCAAAACACCACCTCCCGATCCGCACTCGCCATCATATTAAAGCGCGGATTCCACTCCACGCACCCAATCTTCCCCTTGAACGGCAAACTCGCCATCGGCTGCACCACTTTCTCCGCATCCGGCACGGCCTGCGTGTCCCAAATCAACGCATCCTTGTCCGCCCCGCTCGCCCCGATCACGTACCGCCCGTCGGCGCTGAAACACATGTCCCCCTGGCCGGCGACCCCGCTGCTGGAAGGGTTCGAGGGCGAGGAGCGCGAGCCGGGGCCGCGGCGCGCGAGGTAAGCTTTTATGTCGCCGGTGAAGGCGTCGAGCAGGAGGTGCCCCGAGGGGTGGTTGGTGCCGACGAGGAGGGATTTGCCGTCGTTGGAGAACTCGAGTTTGGTCCAGTCGCGGGTGAGGGGCGCCGGGGGGCGGGAGCCGGGGGGGGGGAGGAGGAGGTCGAAGGTGGCGAAGGGGGGTTTGTCGTAGTTGCGGAGGTCGTAGAGGAGGATGGACGAGGTGCTGGAGCTGGCGATTGCGATGACGGTGGCGGAGGGGTCGTAGGCCGCGAGGTGCGGGGTCGAGAGGTTGAGCCGGCCTTGCGGGGAGGGGGACGAGAGCGACCATAGGCGGACGGTGTTGTCGAGGGAGCAGGAGAGGAAGGTGTCGCTGGCGGGGCAGAGGGCGAGGGCGGTGACGGGCGCGGTGTGGCCTTTGAAGTAGCGGAGGAATTGGTTGTCGTGCGTGGAGAGGTAGCGGATTGTGTCGTCGACTTTGGTGCTGGCGTAGAGGATAGATTGCGAGTGGTGGGTGAAGCGGGCGAGATGGGCGCCGTATTTCTTGGAGAAGAGCGATTTGATCAGTTTGCCTTCTTTGGCGTTGTAGAGTTGTAGCGACTCGTCGTCGCAGGCGGCGAGGAGGAATTCGCCCGAGTCGTCGAAGTCGAGCGATGTGACTGAGATGTCGGGCTTGGCAAGTTTGAAGAGCTGCGCGGGTCAGCTTTTGTGTGCCAATTGCAGAGCAGTGTCGCTCCATTCTTACATACCTTTGTTGGTCGAAATGTGCCAATGATGTCGGATGTTCTCTGCGTGGGCTGTGGCCCGCCGGGCGGTGGGGGTGGGGGCACCACCACTGGACCTGCCATTGGAATATGCTGATGTATCAATTGAAGCTATGGCAATATCACCGCCTAGATAGCGACCTCGTATCCATATTACTGGCTGTCAGAGAAGTAGGTGCATAGAGGTTCATCTCATGTCGAGCTCAACTTCATCCGAGCTTCTCGATCATTTTCATTTTCTTTTTCTTTTTCTTTTTCTTTTTCTTTTTCATTTTCTGGAGAAAGGGAACCTGATCTGCACCGGGGTATGTTTAGTTTAGCCTTGGCCTGGCCGAGCTCCAACAGCGCCAGGCCTCAGCCCTACCGGAGCTTATTCGGAGGAAATCGTCAAGTGTCAAGTGCCCACGTACGAGGACAAGTCTTGCGAATGTCTCATCTAGTGTCGCATTCGCCCTGAATGCGCTGAAACTCCGATGGAAGACCTTTCATAGTACTCGGCAGGAGTGCCGCCTCGAACACTACCGGGATTGCCTCCGTCAGGATTGTCAGCATTGCAAATCTTCACCGTCTCGCGCTGCCCAGCATCGCAGTATACCGGCCAATTGAACCATCAGTGCCCGAGCTTCCGAAAATGTCCACTACAGTTGGGTTGGTGCAAACAGCTCGAGCGATCTCTGGCGCAATCTGCTGACAGTGACCTAGAGCATTCATTGCTGGCGGCATAGCTGCTTGCGGAGCTGTCACGGTGACCCATCCGTTCGAGACGGTCAAGATTCGGTACGTCCTGGAAAAAAACTTGGAAAAAAATCCGGACTTGGGTAGTACTCATGACGCACATAGGCTACAACTTCAGGGAGAGCTGCAATCAAAGAATGCCGCGCCCCGGATGTACAAGGGCGCTTTCCATGGCGTGGGCGTAATCCTAAAGAACGAAGGACCGAAAGGGCTATTCCGTGGGATAGGGGCAGCGGTGGGCAACTGTCTTCGGGTCTTCGCATTTATTCCTCGCTGACGAGCTCTCAGTACATATATCAAATGATCCTCAATGGCTGTCGTTTGGGTTTCTACGAACCCCTTCGGAAAGGTGTCACGACCGCCATCTTCAAGGATGCTAACGTCCAATCCTTGGGCATCAACATCTTCTCAGGTGCTGCATCCGGTGTCCTGGGTGCTGCCGCCGGATCACCGTTCTTTCTTGTCAAAACCCGCCTCCAGTCATTTTCCCCTTCCCTACCTGTCGGTACGCAGCATCGGTACAAGAATGCGGTGGATGGCCTGCGGCAAATCCACCACAACGAAGGCATCAAGGGTATCTACCGAGGCATTGGTGCAGCCATGGTCAGAACTGGCTTCGGGAGTAGTGTACAATTGCCGACCTACTTTTTCGCCAAGAGGAGGTTAGTGAAGCATCTGGGGATGGAGGAGGGGCCTGCATTACATTTGGCGAGTAGTACAGTCAGTGGCTTTGTTGTGTGCTGTGTCATGCATCCACCAGGTAAGTCCACTGCTCGAAAGGTGGTGGGAGGAGCTTGTTGACTGTGGCATATAGACACCATCATGTCGAGGATGTATAACCAGACTGGAAACCTGTACAATGGTGTCTTCGATTGTTTGATCAAGACCGTAAAGACCGAAGGACTTCTGGCCGTATACAAAGGATACTTCGCGCATTTGGCACGGATACTGCCGCACACGATCCTCACGTTGAGCTTGGCGGAGCAGACGAATAAGCTGATGCGGAGGTTCGAAGATCGAATGCTTCCGGCGAAAGTGAAAGAGCAGATTTAGAGACGCGATGTCGGTGCATTTTCTTGGAGCAAGGTCGATTTATCGGCAATGGCGTTGATGCATAGAGGTTGGGGTTTGTCCGAACGGTCGGGACAATGGATGCATAGCGTTGGAAAAAGAAGACTTGTAAAAAGTGCAAAATGTTAAATTGACTTGAGCCAGAGTTGAACTCACAACCTTTCCGTTGCGTATCTACCTCAGCCGCAAAGAACTCAGCCGGCAAAAATGGCAAAAGAAACCAGTGGGCATGGGGCACTGGAAAGAAAACCTCCTTTGATTGAGGGAGATTTTACTTATTGTGGGCTAGATGGGGAGGTTAGAAGGGAAGGGAGAGGAAGGGAGAAGGTGCTAGTGCTGGGGGAAGGGGAGGGGAGGGAACTGCTGTAAGTTATGTATGACCCCCGAGGAACAAGGCGATGGACCGTTAGGCCAAAGTCCCTCGGGGTCGAAATAACATCAATTATAAGGATATATCAAGATAAACCGTATCACAGATTCACTGCCTAAAGGGAGATTAGGACGCGTCGAGAGTGAAGCATCACGACAATGCCGATCAACACCCGATAGTCCCCAGACTACTCCACGGCGCTTTTAAAGATCTCTGCCTAGGTAGGAGGCAATTGCATATGCATATCTCCAGGTCGCAATTACGATACAAGGGAGCTCCAAACATCGAGGTTACGCACCCCACAGGGCCTATCTACAGTAGCTGTTGCATATCGTCAGTGACTCAAGCGAAACCTGTATATACATCAAACACACGCAATTCGATCACTGGACGTCTAGCATATGGTGCATTTGCTATGTGATATGTTCCAATGTTGACAATGCTTCCTGGTGTGTTGATAAGCCTAAAAGTTGCCAGAGACGAACTTCCTTCAGCGGGTCTTGATATCAGAGCCCATACTGCACAGGACACTCTAGAAGTGCACTAACAGCACCCCTGAATCATCAGAATAATCATAGAGGCAATCAATAACGGCGTATACTTTGCCAAGCCATCAACACTTAGGGCTTGTCGTTGGGAAAGTTGATTAAGTAAGCGATCTCGAATGAGTCACATGATTGGATCCGCTTTGCCATTGGTCGATCTCCGATGGCCCCTTGCAGCATAACCCCTGTAGTCGCGCTAAGGCGATCGCGTGTGAAGAACACGCCTCGAGTATTTCTTGCGCAGAGAACCTCTTTGTTTCCATCTCTCTCCATCCACAACACTACTTCTTCCAGTTTCTTCCACTATTCTACTCCCATACTTCTACCAGGCTTCTTTACCGTGATTACTCCAATGGCTACCCAAATCACGCCTTCAAAGCAGGTAAGCTGTCATCGCCACATCTGCCACGGACCGCACTCTCGTGTCATGGCTAACACGGCTTCTACCTAGGCTGCTTCCGTCCTCGAGAACCTTAAGATGGCTGACTCGCCAGCAAAGAAACTCAGCTTCGAGCCTGTCGGGAAAGAGAATTTAGAGCTCGACGCCCCTGTTGTCGACGAACTTGACCTGAAGAAGCCCCAACTCGAAATCGTCAAGAAAGATGAGAAGCCTTCGGTAGCTCCAACAATCAAACCATCGGAAGCCGACGAGCCATTGCTACAAGAGAATCCCCACCGCTTCGTGCTTTTCCCCATCAAATACCACGAGGTTGGTGATTACAAACGCGTTACGCGTAAAGTGGTTTTACGAAACTTTCGCTAACATTCCTCGACAGATCTGGCAGATGTACAAGAAGGCTGAAGCATCATTCTGGACCGCGGAAGAGATCGACCTCTCGAAAGATTTGCACGATTGGAACAACAGACTCAACGACGACGAACGCTACTTCATTTCCCACGTCCTCGCCTTTTTTGCTGCATCAGATGGTATCGTCAACGAGAACCTAGTTGAGCGCTTCAGTGGCGAAGTTCAAATACCTGAGGCACGATGCTTCTACGGTTTCCAGATCATGATGGAGAACATCCACTCCGAGACTTACTCCCTTCTCATCGACACATATATCAAGGAGCAGAAGCAACGAACGTATCTCTTTGATGCTATCGACACAAGTAAGTCTCGACATTACGTCACGGTTTGCATCTATCTGACGTGCCGGTAGTTCCTTGTATCCGCAAGAAAGCCGACTGGGCTATCAAATGGATCCAAGATAAGAACTCTACCTTTGCTCAACGCCTTGTTGCCTTCGCTGCTGTTGAGGGTATCTTCTTTAGCGGTTCTTTCGCTTCCATCTTCTGGCTTAAGAAGCGCGGTCTTATGCCGGGTCTGACCTTCTCAAACGAACTTATCTCTCGCGACGAGGGTCTTCATACTGACTTCGCCTGCCTCCTCTTCTCTCATCTCAACAACCGACCAAGCAAGCAGGCTGTTCAAGATGTCATTACTGAGGCCGTCACCATCGAGCAAGAGTTCTTGACAGAGGCTCTACCTTGCGCTCTGTTAGGTATGAACGCGGGTCTGATGAAGCAATACATCGAATTCGTGGCAGATCGTCTACTCCTAGCTCTCGGTAACCAGAAGTACTACAACGCGACAAATCCATTCGACTTCATGGAGTCGATATCATTGGCCGGCAAGACCAACTTCTTCGAGAAGCGGGTTGGTGACTACCAGAAGGCCGGTGTTATGGCCAGCACGAACAAGAAGGAGAACAACGGCGAAGAAGTTGAGAACACCAACGAGAACGGTGGAGACTTCAACTTTGACGAGGACTTCTAGATTTTTGCATCGTTACGGCGGAAACCCCATCATTCTTGTGTACATTATTCCGGGTGCATGATACCCTTTGGTCTCTTTGATTCTCTTCTCTTCCTGCACGGCACTGCAGCTGGCATACTTGATATCATCAGTCTCGGCGTTGGGTGCATAGGGTGTTTGGAAATGGGAACTGCAGCATAGGATAATCAAACCACAATGATATCAAATAGTATCGAGCCATTCGACGGTGATCCATTGACGAAGCGCTATGCAAATGCGTAATACAAAGCCCCGAAAAGCGCCCTGCAATGCCTATTCACGGCCTCATGCCATACCCCCACACCCTCTCCTCTCACTTCTTCCCCTTTTTCTTCCTTCCCCCTCCCCCCTTCCCCTTCTCTTTCTCCTTCTCGCCCGCCGTCCCCTTCACCTCCTCCACCACCGGCGTGCTCCGCCCCCCCGTTCCCTCCCCCTCACCCACCGTCTTCTCACCCTCCCTCTGCGTCTGCGCCTCCTCCACCTCCACCCGCTCCGGCAACGCAGCCATCACCCGTCCGCACCTCCCCAATGCTGCGATCAGTCTGCCCACTTCGGCCGCTTTGTCCGTGCGGTATTTCAGGCAGGTTCCCGAGACGGGGTCGTAGGTTTTTAGTGTGAGGTGCGCTTTTGAGGCGACGGGAACGGCGGGGGCGGTGGTGGTGGAGTTTGAGCTTGAGGGGGTGGATGTTGAGCTTGAGGTTGCGGGGGGAGGAGCGGGGGTTTTGCGGGAGGTTTTTGAGCCGGGGGGGGGCTCGAGGGTGTATTTTGTGGTTATGCGCGTCTGGGCATGGGGTTAGTGCTGGGATATCGGGATGGGGATGGGGAAGGGGGAGGGGAGGCGTACGGTTGTGGGGCGGGCTTGGAGGAGGAGGGTCGATTGGTGCAGCCAGGATTGGGCGGTGGGGAGGTAGGGCATTTTGAAGGGGGTGGTGGGGGTTTGATTGTAGGTTTGAATTGGTGAGACTGGAGCTGGTGGAGGAGTAAATTGAGGCCTAAGCTGGGGATGCGAATCCTTGTTCAAGTGGTGATCGCGTAAAAATGGCCAGCCCTACGATGATGATATGCAGGGTCCGATAGTTGACTCACACTTTCTATGGGCTTGCCCGGTCGCTCACCCTTCGTTCTACAGGGACGATGAGTGATGCAGAGGGTGAAGAGCAACAGCCGTCTTCAGCGGAAAACACGAACTCGGTAGAAGATCTGCTCAGAAGATGTCATTGCCTCCTCAACGAGCTCGAGGAGTTTAAAACATTTCTGGTAGATCAGAAGAAGGAGAATGCGGTAGAATTCCGGCAGTTTTACAATTCCGTAGCATCGGAATTGAAGTCTTTAGAGAAGGTATGCGGACTCTTGAGCAAGGCTGTTTCTCCGAGTACTAATGTGGGCATCCAGCTCTCCAACGCGGATCCGACCGCAGACCGCACAATCCACACTCTCCGCTCCTCCAATCTGCCCTTCTATACTGCGGTATGGGCAGCAGCGAAATCATGTACCGGCTTGGTGACGTTCAACAAGCGGTTTTATTGGGATGCGCAACCAACACGAGATGTGAAAAGGGGAGCGAAGCCCAAGCGGAGAAGTGCATTAGTAGATATAGTCGCCCAGGATGGCGCGGAATGGGTCAAGGTGTCCACGATCACGGAATCAAGACTTTTATTCGAACTAGCGAAGGCGGGCTGGGAGTGCGGGGATTCAACGGACGATAGTGAAGACGAGCGTGAAAATGGTGATCTGTCTTCCGGTTCTCGCGCATGGAAGGCCGAGGACAAAGACTCCGACGACGGCAAAGTCGAGCTCATAAAGCTAGCAGAAGACCTGAAAAAGGCCGCCAGCTGCACCCGCGTCCGCTACCGCCACCCCGCCATCCGCTTCGTGCTGCCCAAACTCCACACCCACTCCGTCCCCGAAATCGCCGCCATCCTCGCCGCCATCCGCGCAACAGGCGCCACCGTCCAAACCGCCTCCGACCTCGCCCTCCCCACCGATGCAGTCCCAAACGGCACCAAACCCCCACTCACACCAAAATTCTCCCGCCTCCTCCCCCACCCCTTCACCCACTTCACCCCCACCCTCAATATCGACTGCACCATCCTCCTCGCCCTCGTCTCAGACCTCAGCCACCACCCTATCGTCCCGGAGCCCTGGTTCCACAAAGCCATCACGCGCCAGATAGCGCTCGAAGCGCGCGAGCATCTCTTGCCGAGTAGCTTGTACCCCGCGCTGGGGGGGCGGGATCTGGTGTGTACGACTGAGGCGGCGAGGAGGATGAGGGAGATTGTGGCGTGTATTGGTACGGAGGCGGAGAAGGCGAGGACGGGGATCGTGATGGGTGATGTACTTATCGGGGAGGGGGGGCAGGGGTTGAACGAGGGGTTGGGGAGGTGGAGCCAGCATGCCGTGCCGGTCGATTTGCGATTGCCGATTCGAGAGGTTGCGGGTGGGGTGGATGGTTGGAGGGAGTTGTCGCGGGTGCAGCAGAAGGTGGCGGGGAGGTTGACGGTGATTAATCGGAGTGTTTTTTTGTATGGCTGGGTTGAGGGGGTTACGACCGTTAGTTCTAATCGCACGGTTGCGAAACTCATTGAGGGGATTGTGGAGGAGGAGATGGAAGGGGAGAGGGAGGAGGAGAGGGGGCCTGATGTTTGGTTGTGCGGGACGGCGAGGAGTTTGGTGGGGAAGGAAAAGGGGAGACGAGGAAGTAATGGGGTGGGTGGGGGTTGTTATGATGATGATGATGGTGATGGTGATGGTGATGGTGATGATAGCACGGATGTTCGTGAGCAGAGATAGGAAATTGCGATGATGCTTGGTTGGTCTTTAGTCGGGGCAATACTTCTACAGAATCCAAGACGCCGTTCCTCCCATGCATGGTATTCTGCACCTGCCTTGGAATTTGCTCGAAGAAAGGACTTGGAAAATGCGCTACAGGTGAGCGTGCAAAGAGAGGTGATCTTCAATCGTTCTTTCCCGTCAGTTTCTGCCGCTCCATCGAATTCCGCGGCGATTCCTCGTCGTCGGACCATTTGTCCGCATCATCACCAACAGCGAACATCGTCTCGCCGTCTAGAGATTGCCTTGGGTGTTGGTTGTCGCTGACCGGTTTCGGCGGCACCGGAGAAAGTGGTCTGTTAGCACCACCGTTCGGCGCTCCCAATTCAGGCGGCGACCTGGCATCCCCGTCTTCCTCATCGAGCGAGCCGCCAAAAGAAGCAATCTCGAAGCCCTCGTCATCTTGTGCGAGCTATGTCATGTCAGCGCGAAACGTGCGCTCCCTGACGGGAGGGGCTTACCTCATCGCTCATAGCGAATCTACGATTGTTCGGAGTAGGCCGCCATAAGTACGCGACATAAGCGATGTCAATCAAATAAACGAGATTCAACCAGCCGTCGAGAATGAACCATCTAGTCTGCCAATGATCCGGCACGAAATCCGGGTCGCTCCTGGCGGCAAAAGTGAAGGAATTTACAAAGAAGAAGCCGAAGATGACCATGATACTGCCCAAGATACACCACCATAGTTTCTTGTACATCATGGCCTTGACGGTCTGTTTCCTCTGAAGCAGATCCTTCATCGTGAGGTTTAGAGAGTTTAGTGTCCACACATAGAATGCTGTGAGTGTGCCCGCTAGAGGTAAGATCACTAGCAGTACCAGCGGTCCTGCGTCGTCTGGCGTGATGCTTAGACTGCCCACGGCATAAATGACTCCAAATGCGAAGTGGGCCAGGGCTAGGAAGCGCACGTAGATCATTGTCTTGCCGAGGCTAGGCTTGACAACACCATATCCCATGCAGACTATCAGAAGGAGGAAAAAAGAGAAAGAGTTGCGTCCGGCATTGAGAATGGATACTATGACCAGCCAGACTTTGGCAACAGCATTGAAGCCGTGGCGGTTTTGGTAGTCTACGCTGATCAGTATAATATGAGACAGCTTGCTTGTAAGGAAACTTTACCATAGAAGCCCCATGTCATCAACTGCTCGACAATGAGAAAGACTATGATGGCGGTGATGTAGTTCTGTACAGGTACTGGAGGTAAAATATCAATTAAAACCGCTATAATTCGATGCAGTGATACTCACAGATATCGTGCCGATTCTGTACGTAAAGGAATGCCCAGAACCTAGGGGTTGTTAGTATGTTTCAACAAAAAATGCTAGCACAAGTATTAACGTACGCTCCCACCACAGCGTATACGATCGCCAGACCTCCATAAAATGGTAGTTTCGCAATCTGAGCAGCTGGAAGCTCTCCGTACGCATTGCGGAACTCCACAACAGCTTTATATTCTTGCACACTATAGCCATACGTGCCGACACAGTAGTAACCCGTCTTCTTGATGTCATACTTGATTGGCTTAGGATCTCGTAGGTGGATTGCGCGGGAGACGATCTCGTTGGTGGAGACGGCCGTTGCGTTGGCGCTGAGGATGAAAGATCCTAGCTTTTCCTCCGTGCAAAGGCCAGCTTGTACGTTCGCATCGTTGCAGCTGAATTCCTTCTATGGTGCCCAAGAGCGTCAGCATTGCCTTTTCATATGCCAGATTGATTATCGCCAACCTTGGTCGAGTCTGGTGTCGGATAAGCCCCAAACAGATGCTCATCCCTCCATTCAAAGATAACCAAGCTGACTACAGGGTCGGAATCATCTTCGGGCGCGTCTTTAATTGCGGTGAACAGGATGAATGGTGGAGTGGAGCCTCCCCAGGACTTCTGGCTGTACATTCCCGAACATTGTTGCCTACTGTTATCTTTCTGATTCTATTTCGACGTCAGACAAGTTAGGCACTAATGGGAGAACCATACATACCAGCTCAACCTCGCTGGCTACCGTGCATACTGCTCCAATGCTCAGAAGCAGTAGGGCATGAAGCCACCTTTTCATGATCTCCCTCCCCTATACCGGGCCTGAACGTCAATCTGCGCGTTTTAGGCCGGGCGCACGTGTTGACGATATCTATCGAGGCGTCTTTTAGTTATCGCGCTAATTAGCAACAGAAAGAGAATGTCCACATATGAGACTTGATGTTAACGAGGCTCCAGGGTTGTCGAATAAAGTGTCCAGAGGTGCAACAGCAGGAAGCTCTTACCACAGCCCCGTCGGCTTTTAGCCGGCCCGCAGGCCCTAAGGTAAGGCAATGTCGATCTCCCGAACTCTTTCGACATGAGTGCGAGGAGCGTCGTAGATAAAATTTCACCGTCGTAGTTCGAAGAATTACATCCACTAATTCTTCTCACAATGGCGGGCAAGTATACTGATGGCACCATTGAAGGCGACGCCGTACTATGCGCTAGATGTCATGTATCGGAGGCTACCCTAGTGGTGCGGACAGACCACATCTGCAGGTGAGTCTCCTCCATGGCAGGAACAAGAACACTGTATTGCTTACACCTTCCCCAGGGAATGCTTCATGAATTATGTAGGAACTAAAGTCGCCAAAAAGATGGAGTCCTATCGTGTACGAAATGCCTCGTTGGGACAGCCGAGAACAGTTCTGCTTCCACTTTCTTTCGGTGTTTCCTCCATTACGCTGTTGCACATACTTGACCGGCAGATCAATACCCAGCTGGAGCGGACAAGTCGGACTGGGTACTCTATACACGTTCTCATTGTGGATGAGTCAATCCTCTCTGGAGGATATTTTGATACCGAACAGGAAAGCTTACTCAAGCAAAGATACCCCAGGCATGTGTTTTCAACTGTACCACTCGAAGACGTTTTTGACAGCCATATACATTCTGACATTGAATTGCCGAACCTCGGAATGGTTGATACTGAGTACTCTACATTGTCAAATAAGAAAAAACTGCAAGGTCTTATGGCGTCTCTCCCTTCACCTACTTCAAGATTCGATATAGCCAGTATACTGAGAGCACGGCTTATCGTTGGTTTTGGCAAACTTCGTGGCTGTCATAGCGTTGTCTGGGGAGACTCCACTACACGATTGGCAGAAAAGACCCTGTCAGAGACAGCCAAGGGAAGGGGTTTCTCTTTGCCGTGGCAGACTGCTGATGGTTCTTCACCACATGGCATTACCTTCCATTATCCCCTTCGAGATCTCTTGAAGAAGGAGCTAGTAACTTATTCTATGTTGGCATCGCCATCATTGACTCCACTTATCACTCCTGGAACATCATCGGCCCAGGTATCCGCATCTTCAAAGGACACTACGATAGATGATCTTCTGAGCCAGTACTTTGAATCCGTGGAGCAAAATTATCCGAGTATCGTTGCTAATGTGGTACGGACGTCGAGCCGACTCGACTCTCCAACACTCTTGGATGGGTACAAGCCATGTAGTGTTTGTGGCCTGCCCGTGGTGAACGGAACACAGGGCCTTCACGGATGGGGCGGGGATCAGGCAGTGAAGCTGAATGAACATGTCAGCAGTATTGCAAGCAACGTCAATGACAAAGCATTTTGCTACGGATGCGCGAGATCGACGCTCAACTCTTAAGTTATCTACACATCTTCTACACATGCGGCTTGATATCACTATCAATTCTCTCGTTCTCACAATAATGTCAAACAAACCTAGACTACAAACAAACCCCCATGTCGAGGGGTGTATAAGGGTATCAGAAAATTCGGCGCCTGCAACCGGCTATTACAAAATCACGCCCAAACCCTGCACGCTATGACTACCCTCACGAAGGCCAATCTCGAGGGCACAAAGCCGTCATCCATCATCCCAAGGCGTCAAACTTCTTCACCATACCCAGTCGCTGGCGCCTGCGATGGCAGATGGGCTTATCCCCTCTCGACATCCCTCTCCTGGGTACGGCCGCTTTTGAAGCCACCGAACCATCCACCTCTGCTCCCGTCGGTGGTCTTTGCAGGTTGCGGCTTCGTAAGAATAGGTTTCGAGCCTACTTTTCGATCTCCAGGTGCAGCCTCGTACTGTGGTGGAGCGTCTAGCGCACTGTCACCGACTGGATAGGCCATGTTTGTACGACCCGGCTGATCGACAAACACCGGTTGTTGTGATGTTCCGCTTCCTTGTTCAAGGGCCGCCTGCTTTGCCCTCTGCCCTTTCTTGATCAGAAATTTCTCCAACTCAATGGCATTCTTGGTGTTGCAGCGCCAAAGCGCATCCGCGAAATCGCCTAGGAAGGGGACAAGACCGATGAAGGCGTCAATGACGATGTTCATCACCATTTTACTCTTCGTATTTTTGTCCAAGTCTTCGACCTTGCAGCAAGTGCGGTATACCATCAAGGCCATGAATACGTCCAGGGCATCGCCTAACCTGTGATGATGTCAGTCTTACTAGTCTTCACTGAATACCAATGTTGTAACGAAGGAGCGGCCGGGGACTCACCCTGGGATTATTCCTATGAGACTGCTCCACCCAAAGCGTATGCCGCAGATATTTATACTGCTGTCTAGACGGTGCGCTCTTCGCTTGACCTTGTTAAGGACTTTGGCATCGTGCTGCGAGATCCCCTCCGGTACAGCTCGTTTGCGCTTTACAGTCTTGCCTGTTGGGTTGCCGTCGAGATCAGTCGCTGGGATTTGCTCATAGTATGCGTCCTGCGCAGTTGTCAGCGGTGATGTTATCATCTGATTGCAGGATGTACTCACTTGGCTCCCGAAGTTGTTCGCTGTCGACTCTTTAAGAATGCGCTTGCTGACTTGTTTTGCGATAAAGCTTGCCATTATAAACAGAGCGTGAGGAGTATGTTGAGAGTACAAAAGTGAAGACCAGCTTGCGTATCGGAGAAATCGAGACGGCGATTGTTAGGGATTATGTAGTTTGGCCCCGTCTGACGAAGACAGTGAAAGACTTGGCTTGTCTGACAACTGGTGCCTTTGTCAAAGAGCTTGAAACGCCGATGATGGATGTTGAGCGTGTCGCGGGCTATTCTCGGATTGACGAAGATGTGTAGGATTGAATGGCCAATGTGAAAGGTCGGGATGAATTAGGTATTTAAGGCTGCCTGTTCCAGATTCACATCTTGCCTCCGCGCAGCCTCAATTTGACTGGCCGACTGGGATTCCTGTTTACCGCCCTGCGTCATTGGAACTGTGACAGGGATCATGCGCTCTAAAGATAGCGCTAATGCGGCCGCCACAGTGGCGCAGAGAGCAAAGCCACAGTCATCCGAACTTACCTTAATTCGTAACCCTCTCAGGAAATGGCTGAAGATACCCCACATGCGCTGAGTACTGTGGCGGTGGTGATACGTATTCTCTTTAGACCGTCTACGAGCACGCTTGACATTCCACAGCGTCAGAAGAGTGTCACTGCTTTTGTGACAGCTCATCTACTCTACCTCAATCGTCCCCATTGGCGCCGATCAGGATATAAATAGACTAGGCGATTCACTTCGATCAAGGGCCTCATTGAATGATATGAAACAAGCGCAGCGTCATGTTCAGCGTTCACCCTTCGGGGTGGGACGATATCATCTGAAGTGACCAAGGAAACAAAATAGTCTTCGAGGTCCTTGGGATTTCGTAATTGCCCGCTTCCGTGGCTCCAGTATGGATGTCAACTCTTCCTTCTGCAGTCTTTGCAAATATTGATCTCCATGCCCGATTTGTTCCATCCTGAGATGGATCAGAACTGCTCGCTACATTCGAGATGAGGATCTGTCTTGCATGGAGAAGATTACAATGAAATCTACGCTCGAGTAGTGATTGGTGCCCTGGCTGTCGGATCCATAAGCGTAATGAATTTGTCAAGTCTGGCAACCACTCATACCTTATGCCAACGCAGTGCTCTGCAAAAATGTACCTACAGCTTTTCGGCATACCCTCACAATGATGCCAAGAAAAGGTTATCAGTTACGTTCCCCGCCAGCATTATAATGGAACGGTCATAGTGTGCATCTCCTATTCGTACAACATTGCGTTCTGTCATTATCAAAAGGCCGCGGGCCTCCCAAGCATAGTTTGGTTCTCGTAAAGGAATCAGCCTTCCTGGAGATAGTGAATAGACTTGAGAAGATCTTAGTGTCCATCTCTCTCGTGCAAATGTGAAGCATAGACTGTGCGCAATTCACTTCTTATTAAGAGTTTGAGGTAATTAGCGTCGACCAATGATCGGTTCGCCGCATCTACCCCGTAGCAAGACTGTTTGCCGTGTTTGTTCTTCAACTCGCAGCACCGTCGGACTGGGGAGACATAAAGCAGCACACCAACTACACAAGGCAACTGTGAAGAGACACGGTCCGAAGACAATCCAAGCTCTTCATCAATCAATCGGAATTCTCGCAAAAGCTGATTGGTCATTTGATTCCCAGTCAACAGATTTCCCACGGAGACAGCAAACACCATCGCATCTCCTGGCATTCATCCCCCGCCCACGGCTTAGGTTAGGCGTGGATATGCTGGAGCCGTCAGATCAGGATGACAGAGATAAAGATGCAGCTAGTAGACTGTGAGTGAACATGTCCAAAGACTGTATCCAGCACAGGGACGGGCTCCGCTCAGAGGCGCACTGCTCTCAGACGCCTCATTCGCTATCGGCTATTGTCTAATTCATCTGGTCGTTCATACTCCGCTGACGTCGCCTTCCAGGGCTCGATGACCTATGCGTACGTTTCATAATAAACCTCCCTCAAGAAGAACTGCAATCAGTCGAACGAATATGCTTCCAAGTAGAAGAAGCACAATGGTTCTACGAGGATTTTATCCGCCCCCTCGATCCCAACCTACCCTCACTCTCCCTCCGTAATTTCTGCCTACGGATCTTTCAGCACTGTCCTCTTCTTTCGGAATTTTCACCTTACCACCATTCCACGGCGTTTTCGGAGTTTTTAGCCTACAAGACACGCGTACCGGTACGAGGAGCTATAATGCTTAACGATGCTATGGATGAGGTCGTCTTGGTCAAGGGGTGGAAAAAGGGCGCGAATTGGAGTTTTCCGAGAGGGAAGATCAACAAGGATGAGAAGGACCTCGATTGTGCCATACGAGAAGTCTATGAAGAGACCGGATTCGATGTTAGGGAAGCAGGGTTAATCGGAAAAGATGAGGACGTAAAATATATTGAGGTCACCATGAGGGAGCAGCACATGCGACTATACGTCTTTAGGGGAGTCCCTTACGATACGCATTTCGAGCCACGTACAAGGAAAGAAATCAGCAAGATTCAGTGGTACAAGCTTTCGGAGCTACCTACGCTAAAGAAGAACAAGAACCATCAAGAAGGGCACGGAGAAGACTTGGCCGTCAATGCGAATAAGTTCTATATGGTGGCCCCATTCCTCGTGCCCTTGAAGAAATGGATCGCACAGCAAAGCAAGCATGATGTGCTGAAAGGCTCCTACGAGAACCAGCTGGCGCCTACGGCTGTTCCTCAAGAGCATAAGACAGTTGAAACGCCCATCCCTGAGAAAATTAGTAATGGGCCTCCAGCGACAGATGACATGGGAAGGCTTGTGGCCAGTCTGCGGCAGTCTGGTCGAGTCCAAGGTAATAGTGACTTGCCCGGAATACCCCAAGTAAATGGGTCAAGAGAGGATGCAGCAGCACAGCTGAAAAGTCTTCTTCGTCTTCCCCAGCCAGAATTTACATCAGGGCCGGCTGTGCCGAAACTCGCCACCGCCGATGAAGCAAAGTCAAATGCTTTGCTTGCGTTGTTGAGAGGAGGAAATCAGAACAACCAGACAATCGCGATCCAACCACCACCACAACCACCACCCCACACACCTTTTGAACAAATCAGTGTGGCCGTACCAATACCCAAATCTCCAAGTCATCATCCATCGCAACCACCTCGCTTTTCAGAAATGCCTCCACCGCCGTCATTCCCACTGTCTAGCCCTCCAGCTCAGGATCGGAATATCCACTCAGGACAAGCCGCCTATTCTTCTAACCGTCATCCTAAGATAATGCCACATCAACCTTTGGGTGTCTCGCAGTCTCCTACGCGGGTGACTGGAAGATATCCTGTAATGGCGCCACAGCCGCAGCGGCAACAGCAAGTTGTTAGTACCTCTCGTGACGGCGACTATGCCGTTCCTTCTTCGTCAGCAATGCAAGCACGCCATCAAGCACCAGCTCCTTACCGACGTACGGGCGACCCAGAGTTTGTTCAAGCATCGCAGAGCATCAACAACCTTCCGCCTTCGATCCCACCAGCCAGCAAATTACCACCCCCCAAACTGACCACCCATTCATCAGCTCTCCTCAATATCTTCAGAACTGGCAAGTCGGGCGATTGGGTTACAGAAGCTAAGCCCGTGGAATTACCCCAGTCACCCGTTCCAGCCTCTTCACCTGCAAAGCCACGTACCGTGACGGAAATGGAAACCCTGGCCTCACAAGCTGCGACCGATGATTTACGGCATCTTGAAGGCCAAAAGGATACACATCAAATGACAACACTACCCACAACTTTGCCTCGGAAGTCGAATATTGGCATAGCATCGGCGTCTTCCCAGTCGCTACCGTACCCTAGTCAGGACAGGGAGAAGGTTGTGGGGGCCTACTTCGATTCTGCTCAAGATCCCAATAAGAACCTCATGGCCGATGCACAGAGTAGAGCGAATGTGTCAAGGACGCAGCATCAAGATGCCCTACTCAGTCTGTTTCGGAAGCCTTCTACACCCGTTGCAGAGGTACCGAGTATACACAGTGCGGCACTTGAGCCACCTCCTGCGCCCGTTGAACTGTCAGCGATGCCGAGTCCTTCGCACTCTCGGGAGTCATCTCAGGTGACTAGCAGCATACTAGCTTTATCTTCCCAGGAAACCAACAATAGTCGCATTACCATAGCGAAGAGGCCTATTGCTCAACCGAAGCGCAATAAAGCACCAGTATCAGCAACTGTAACAGGCCCGCTGAATCTCCCATTCGAGGCAAGCAGTAAGAAGACTAAGGATACCAAAACAGTCAATGGCTCTCTCAAAAAGCCCGGGGTATCGAGCGGTGTTCAAGCATCGCCGATGACGATCTTGTCCCGGCCTACAAATGTCCAGAAGCCAGCGCCTCAGACCCAAACTACAGATATCGTTCCTGCAGCCAAGATATCTGGGTCACCCGCGCATTCGCCGCTTGCTGCAGCAAAACCTGTTGTAGGAAGGAAGGAGGCCCCCAAACCGTTTCAACCACAAATACTTCGCAGACCGCCACAGCCGCAGCCCCCACCTCAACCACTTCCCTACGAGACGACTGCAGGTAGACTGACCCCGCCACCACCTCAAGCACTGCCCATCGAAACAATCGCCGGTAGACCAACCCCACCACTACCATTGGCTCTTCCACCACCACAACACCGGCTCTCCTTTGACCGCCGCGACAGCCAGCCACAGGAACACAAACAAGCACTACTGTCGCTCTTCAACAAACCGTCTCCGGTTCCTCCTCCTTCAATGCCAGTGCAGACATCGATTGTCAGCCCACTGTCTGATCGGACAGTCCTAGACGAGAATCTTGCCTCTGTTCTCCCAACACCATCAAGATCTCGGATCGGTAGTCTGACTTCTATGATTGGTGATGGCTCGGTGAGACTGAGTATTGGGAAGCAGACGCCAAGGACGACACCTGTGGATAGGAGTTTTCTGCTGGGCTATTTGGAAGGGGTGGCTAAGGGCGATAGGCGATAGGGATAGTGTCTTAGGGAGTTACTAGTTTTCTTGGTTGCTTCGATTAGGGGTCGAGCAAAGTTGCATTTTAATGCTCATCTGGTCATACGACGCACCCTCGACGATGCGGGGCAAGATCAGAGCATATGTTATCTACATCTACGTTAACATGCGAGCACAGTAAGATCCAATTTAGCATCAAAACCTCCCATCGTAACTTCGCCATTGATTTAAGCTCGTGAACCCTACGCCACTAGAAAAATATCAGCGGCAATTGCCGTCCACCCACTCCCCTCCCTCAGTCAACCCACATCCATAGCACCACATCCCATCCCATAATGTTCACTACCACCCAACATCTCTCAATCTGCGCCCGTTGTCTCATCCGACGCACTCTCTCCCACCGCTCCCTCTCCACCACCTCCTCCTCCTCCCTTTCCAACCCCCCACCCCCACCCCCCACCGGCTTCACCCGCCTCACCTCTCGCCGCCTCCTCTCCCTCCACGGCCGCGACGCCGCCCACTTCCTCCAAGGCCTCACCACAACCAACACCCCCCACTCCGCAACCTCAGGCTGGTATTCCGCCTTCCTGAACGCGCAGGGCAGGGTGCTGCATGATGTGTTCATCTACCCGGCCGGGCATTCGAGCGCTTACAGGGAGTATGTGGGCGGTGGGTGGGCGGGGGAAGAAGGGGAGCAGGGGTTTTTGATCGAAGTCGATAGCGAAGAGGTGGAGAGGTTGGAGCGGTGGATGCGGAGGTATAAGCTGAGGGCGAAGGTCGAAATGAGGGTCGTGGAGCCGGGGGAGTGGGCGGTTTGGAGCGTTTGGGACGAGGGGACCGGGGGTGGGCGGTTTGAGACGACGAGGAAGCTGGACGGTGAGGGTATTGGGTGCGCGGATTCGAGGGCCCCGGGGATGGGGACGCGGGTTGTTGTTCCCCGGGACGCCAGGCCGGAGGGGTTATTGGGGGAGGAGCACGACGAAGTGGGGTTGGCGGGATATACGGTGCGCAGGATGCTGAAGGGGGTGCCGGAGGGGCAGGGGGAGATTGTGAGGGAATTGGCGCTGCCGCTGGAGAGCTGTGTGGATTTTATGGGCGGGGTCGATTTTCGGAAGGGCTGTTATGTGGGGCAGGAATTGACGATTCGGACGCATCATACGGGGGTGGTGAGGAAGCGGATTTTACCGGTGGGGTTGTATAAGGGTGCAGAGGCACCGCCGCGGGAGCTGGGGTATCAGAGGGATGCCGGGCTGGGCATGCCGCCGCCGCCGAGTGGGACGAATATTGTGAGAGTGGGGGGAAAAGGGAGGAGTGTGGGGAGGTGGGTGGGTGGGGTGGGGAACGTGGGGTTGGCGTTGTGCCGGTTGGAGAGTATGACGGATTTGGTGTTGACGGGGGAGGCGGGGCAGTGGAGTCCGGAGCAGGAGTTTGGGATGGTGTGGGGGGAGGAACCGGGGGGAGAAGGGGGAGAGGTTAGGGTGAAGGCTTTTGTGCCGAGTTGGCATCTGAATAGGGGTGGGGTGAGGGATGCGCAGAGGGAGAGAAATGTGTAGGTAGGAGCTGAGGCGTGACTACTGCATAGCTCTTTACCTGAGCGTGTCAGCTTCTTGTTGCATCGGCCTTCAGGCGCTCGTGGGATCTTTAATGGATGGGCCGGTATTACATAGCGGGATGGCGGTTTGGTCTGAGTTCAAGCGTGCAGACGATGCTGAGTCTATATATCTAAGTGGGGTATCTTTGAGAACTTCAAACGCCATCGCTAAATGCCCAAAACCGTGATTTTGTGCATGAATCCCTGCTTGGTGTTCCTTCCAAAACCAACACCTACGCTTCTCCCGCGGCTGCTGCTTCTTCGTCTTGCCTCTGTATCTCCGCCGCCAGCCTTCTTTTCTCGGCATTCTTGAGCCGAATCATTGTAATTTCCTCCAGGCTGGGACTGTTGGCTCCAAGGCCTTTCCCAATCGGGGAGCCCTTGGGTGTATTAAACGCTGCCGAAGAGAAAGAAGCAAACGAAGGTACCTTCCTCAGCCCTTCGCCTTTGACATGCGATGATGTGAGGGGCGTTGACGCGCCGTTACCCATATTAAGGAAAGCGGAAGGATCAGCAGATCTGCCGCTACGAGTTGGCGTCGAAGGAGCAGACGAGAGCGTAGCGTCTTCCTGATTGTTGTCTCCGTTCATAAACTCCGGTTCCTTATTCGCGGCCCAGTAGACTGATTCGATAATAGCCCACTCAGCTCCTTTTTGCTTCTTCACATCCTCCACGGCGGCATGTGCGCCAACCACTGAAGTATAGACGATCACGCCCGTAGCCATAACTTTCTTCTCTTTCTTGTCGCCGATCCGCAGTTTCTTGTCCTTGAGTAAGAAGGCGTTCTCCACTTTGCCGAAGACTGAGAAGAGGGCGGCCAGGCGGTCCTTATCCAGTGACAATCCAGCTCCTTCCCGTGGCCAGCGAACTTTGACGGTTCGATCGATCTCGGCCACGCCAGATTGTTCTATCGCCGGCTCCTTGCTATGGCTGGGTGCACTCTCTGCAACTCCACCGTCCACGCCAGCCCCTGCTACCGCCTTTTCCTCGTCTCTCATCTCTTTCCTCAGCAGTTCCTCTCTCTCCTTCCTTCTCCTTTTCCCGTCCTCCTCCAACCTCCTGATCTCCCGTTCTAACTTCTCCTCGTCCCCTTCCTCCTCATCCCTCCCCCTCTTCACCCCTCTCTCCCTCATCTCCAGATCCTCCTTCATCTGCCTCCTCTTCCCCTCGAACAGCTCATTCTGCCTCTGCTTCTGCAGTCTTGCCGTCCTCGCATCATCGTAGAGAACCTTGATGGCGGGGTCCGAGAGAATCTCATATCCGATGGAGGCAAGGTGGAATTTCTCTTTCGCAACAGGGTCTGCGCCTACCTTGTCCGGGTGGTACTTGAGGGCGGTTTTGCGCCATGCGCGATCGATGTCGCGCTTGGAGGTCTCAAAGGTGACGCCGAGGAGGGTGTAAAAGTCGGTGTCGGAAGTGGCGTACTGCTTCAGATCCCTCTGTTCATCGGAGGGCATGGTGACAGAGGGGAGGTAGCACCGCTTGGCACTGTGTGACCGACGGGCCGGCGCCTTGACGACGGTATTTCCAGCTCGTAGAGGCTACAACGTCTTGAACAGCTGTGTGTTTTGTGGAGAAGCTGAATCCCATGCCGCTCGGCCTTGTAAGGCGTGTCAGGGTCCTCTGCTGGGTTCGCCAAGAGGGCGAGGGTGCGGAGCGGGAGCTTTCCGAGTTCCGTGCAAAGGTTGGTCAGCAAGTCACGTGATCGTCGGGTCGGGTTGCAAGCCGGCATCGGTTATGAGCTGTGAGGTGAGGGACACGGACAAAGGATGAATAGAATTTCGGCGTGGATGCCGCGACCCACCCTGAGCAATTATGAAGACTGTGTTCACTCCGAAGGCTGAGCGACCACGGCTACACCCCGTCAGCAGGCCGGATCAGCCAACTCTCCGGAAAAGCAGCAGGATGCGCACAGTGCTTGGCCGTCCGGCTGCTGGAGCGTTGCCTTTCCGGATAGACCTCACAACAACATCAGTCCGTACCTGCCCTTACCGTGCTGCTTCAGCTCGGATCGGGGCGAATCTTGGAGGCCGCGTCTTCTCTGACTGTGCTGGGTCAGATTTCTTCTCCATTCCATCTCCATCTCTTGACCTCTCTATTAGATGTCTTTAGTTCCGTAACTCTTTCTGCTCTTTGCGCAAAATCAATCACTCTTTTGCATGGGTGTCGCTCTTCAGACTACGTACCTTACTCTTCGGGAAGTCTCCATAGCGGATAAACATGACATCAGCCGGACCCTGGGGCGCTATTCCCCAAGCTGATGCCGTTGCCGTTGCGGCTGACAATGCCCTCGAGGAAGCCGGGGATTATCTCCGTGGGCATCAGTCAACGGCCTCATCTTCTACATACGACGTAGAAACAGACGAGGAGGGGAAGGCCGTCGCGGAACTTGCACGCCAGATCACTATCCAATCAGTAAAGACTCCGGCTGGCGATTATGTGAACCCTTTCCTTGGTTCCGATGATCCTCAGCTTGACCCCCGGTCCGGCAAATTCAGCCCTCAAGCTTGGATCAAGACCTTGGTTGGCATTCAATCCAGAGATCCTGAGAGATATCCTACCCGAGTCGCTGGGGTGTCATATCGGAATTTAAACGTTCACGGCTTTGGTACGCCCACTGATTACCAGAAGACTTTTGGGAACTATCCGTTGGCAATCGCCAGCATATTCAACAAGTTGACGGGCAGAGGCAAGACCAAGATTCAGATTCTACGGGATTTCGATGGCTTGGTCAAGAGTGGAGAAATGCTGGTGGTGCTGGGCCGACCGGGCAGTGGATGTTCAACACTACTCAAGACTATAGCCGGCGAAACACATGGATTCTTTGTCGATTCCAAATCAGAGATCAACTACCAGGGTTAGTAATACGCCTTGGTCTATCACAATTGTATCATGCGGAGCTGATGGATTCTGTCCTGATTTAGGCATTCCGATGAAGACGATGCACAGAGACTTTCGAGGAGAATGCATCTACCAAGCTGAGGTCGACGTGCACTTCCCTCAACTCACCGTCGGGCAGACCCTAGCCTTCGCGGCCGAAGCACGAGCTCCGAGGAACCGTTTTCCCGGTGTCACACGAAAACAGTACGCTGAACACATGAGAGACGTTATCATGGCAATCTTTGGTTTGTCGCACACACTAAATACCAAAGTGGGAAACGATTTCGTCCGTGGTGTCAGTGGCGGGGAGAGAAAGCGAGTCAGTATTGCAGAAGCCGCATTGGGTGGAAGCCCTCTTCAATGCTGGGATAACAGCACGCGTGGTCTGGACAGCTCAACTGCATTGGAATTCGTGAAAACCCTGAGATTATCGACCAACATGGCTGGCTCTGCTGCTGTCGTGGCCATCTATCAAGCCTCTCAAAGCATCTACGACGTTTTCGACAAAGTTGCTGTGTTGTACGAGGGCCGTCAGATATATTTCGGCCGTGCGAGCGCCGCAAAGTCATTCTTCGTCAACCTTGGCTTCCACTGTCCGGAGCGGGCCACGACCGGCGATTTCCTTACGTCTTTGACCAGCCCTGCAGAACGTATTGTCCGAGAAGGCTTTGAAAATCGAGTTCCAAGGACGCCTGATGAGTTTGCAGAGGTTTGGAGACGTAGCGAGGATCGAGCACAGCTCCTACGAGAAATCGACGCCTTTGAGCGAGAGTTCCCTGTAGGTGGTGAACAGCTGGCAAAGTTCCAGCAGTCTCGTTCAGCTCAGCAAGCCAAAAGCCAGTAAGTTCTGATTCCCAGTCTGGGTGTCCCTCCATGACAATCACTCACATATGCCAGACGCGCCAAATCTCCATATACCATCTCTGTGCCAATGCAGGTCAAGCTTTGCGTCGAACGCGGGTTTCAACGACTCCGGGGAGACATGTCTTTGACACTCTCGGGAATGTTCGGCAATTCCGTTATGGCTTTGATCATTGGCAGTGTCTTCTATAACCTTAAAGACAATACGGGCAGCTTCTACAGTCGTGGCGCCTTACTTTTCTTCGCCGTCCTTCTAAATGGGTTTAGCAGCTCTCTCGAGGTCTGTTCCACCATTCTGTTTCTGATTCTGATCTACGAGCTTACTTGGCTGCTTAGATTTTGACAATGTATGTGCAAAGACCAATCGTGGAAAAGCATTCCAAGTATGCGTTTTATCATCCATTCGCCGAGGCCATAGCCTCCATGCTTTGCGACCTGCCAAACAAGATATTGACCTCGATCTTTTTCAACTTGACTTTATACTTCTTGACGAATCTCCGGAGAACTCCAAGCGCCTTCTTCACCTTCTATCTCTTCAGCTTTGCCTGTCTCCTTACCATGTCCATGGTTTTCCGCACTATCGGAGCCTTGTCGAAAACTCTCGCGCAAGCTATGGCGCCCTCCGCGGTGTTCATCTTGGCTTTGGTCATCTACACAGGCTTTACGATTCCGATTTCCAGTATGCATCCTTGGTTCCGATGGATCAACTATCTCGATCCGGTTGCTTATGCTTTCGAAGCGTTAATGATCAACGAGTTCCATGACCGTCAATTTCCTTGCACCACATTTGTACCTACAGGTCCCGGCTACGCCAACGTCAGCCCAGACGAGAGAATTTGCTCGACCGTGGGCGCCGCTGCTGGAGCAAATTTTGTGGATGGTGACGCTTACATCAACACCAGCTTCTCTTATTACCATGCCCATCTCTGGCGGAATCTGGGTATCATCTTTGCGTTGTTGATTTTCACTTGTGGTATATATCTTCTGGCCACTGAATACATCTCTGCTCAACGTTCGAAGGGCGAAGTCTTGCTCTTCCGTCGCGGACAGGTACCGGCTTTCAACTCCAAAAATGACGAGGAAACGAACCTACCTGATCGGCCCACAGCTCAAGCGGTTGCTGAGAAGGACATGGTTGTAAACAGGGAGATCCCTCCAAGCATTCAGAAGCAGACCGCGATCTTCCACTGGGATGGTGTTAATTATGACATCAAGATCAAAGGGGAGCCTCGTAGGCTATTAGACGAGGTTGACGGATGGGTCAAGCCAGGTACATTGACAGCTCTAATGGTAAGTAGAAGGCCTCCAAGGCCACATAAAACTGTCCACCACGAAACTAATGAAGAATAGGGAGCTTCTGGGGCGGGCAAGACAACTTTGTTGGATGTACTCGCGAGTAGAGTAACCATGGGCGTTGTATCTGGAGCAATGCTTGTGAATGGGCGCCAACGTGATAGTGGGTTTCAGCGCAAGACTGGCTACGTCCAACAGCAGGATCTCCATCTGGCCACCTCCACAGTACGAGAAGCTCTAACGTTCAGCGCCTTGTTGCGACAGCCGAAAACTACACCAAGGCAAGAAAAGATCGATTACGTGGACGAAGTGATCAAACTTCTAGAGATGGAGGCTTATGCCGATGCAGTTGTCGGAGTTCCTGGTGAAGGTCTCAATGTCGAACAACGTAAAAGGTTGACCATAGGAGTGGAGATGGCCGCAAAGCCGCAATTACTTCTCTTCCTCGATGAACCGACTTCCGGACTTGACAGTCAGACCGCCTGGTCCATTTGCGCTCTGCTACGGAAGCTAGCAAGCAATGGGCAAGCTATTTTGTGTACAATTCACCAGCCGTCGGCTGTGCTCTTCCAGCAGTTCGATCGACTACTTTTTCTAGCAAAGGGTGGCAGGACAGTATATTTTGGCGAAATCGGACCTAAATCCCAGATTCTAACAAGTTACTTCGAGTCAAAGGGCGCAAGGCGTTGTGGTGCCGAAGAAAATCCTGCCGAATGGATGTTGGATGTTATTGGTGCTGCACCGGGATCTCAGAACACAATCGATTGGCCGCAGCAATGGCGTGACTCGCAAGAGAGGCAGCGTATCAAAGCCACACTTGCTGAAATGAAGGAAAAGCTCTCCCAGGGGCAAGAACAGGCTGAGAATGACCCGACAGCGTTACGCGAATTCGCTGCTCCTTTTGGTGACCAATTTTACACCGTCACAAAGAGAGTGTTTGAACAGTACTGGCGGACGCCATCGTACTTGTACTCGAAAGCTCTCCTTTGCACGGCATCGGTACGTGACTTCTTGGCATCCTCGATCCGCAACTTGCTAATACCTGATACAGGCTCTCTTCATCGGTTTCTCGTTTTGGAGAACCCCAACAAGTCTTCAGGGCCTCCAGAACCAATTGTTTTCCATTTTCATGCTAATGACAATCTTCAACAACCTGGTCCAGCAGATTATGCCGCATTTTGTCACCCAACGTGCTCTTTATGAGGTTCGGGAGCGTCCCTCGAAGACTTACTCCTGGAAGGTCTTCATAATTTCCAACATCGTAGTGGAAATCCCGTGGAATACAATCATGGCTGTTTTGATCTATGTCTGCTGGTACTATCCCATTGGCATGCACCGCAACGCCGTTGCTGCCCACCAAACAGCAGAGCGTGGGGCGCTGATGTTCCTATTCATCTGGGCCTTCCTGTTGTTCACCTCTACTTTCACCGACATGGTCGTTGCTGGCATTGAGACGGCTGCAACAGCGGGTAATATCGCCCAACTTCTGTTTTCATTAACATTGATCTTCTGCGGGTGAGTCAACCCCTCGAGGCTCTCAAAGGCTGAAGGCAGATACTAACGCTCTCCCAAGTGTTCTCGCCACGCCCGTCGCTCTCCCCGGCTTCTGGATCTTCATGTACCGTATCTCCCCCTTCACCTACCTCGTTGGCGGCATGCTATCCACCGGTCTCGCCAACACCGTCATCACCTGCGCCGACATCGAATATTCCGTCTTCAACCCCCCAAGCGGGCAGACCTGCGGAGAATATCTGCAAAGCTATATCAGCGTAGCGGGCGGGTACGTCACCAACGCCAACGCGACGCAGGACTGCCGGTTCTGCTCGGTAGCAGACACCAATAAGTATTTGGCGTCGGTCAGCTCTTTTTACTCGGAACGCTGGCGCAACTTCGGAATCATGTGGGCGTTTATCGCCTTTAATGTTTCTGGTGCGATATTCCTTTACTGGCTCGCGAGAGTGCCGAAGAAGAGGAAGGTTAAGAAGTAGGAGGCTACTTCGTCGGCGGATTTTTTCCTTTATGGCTTCATAGATTATAGACTGTACCATACGGCGCAATGGGTTCGGGCATTGCAGGTGGCGTCACGGTCTTATTGCATAGGAAGGAATATCCTGATAGCTTAATCGAGAAAGAAAAGTGTGGCCCAGACCAATCGTGGTTGTTGTCCGTTGACGCTCAAAGGACTCGCCCTTGTCATGATTTCTTATTCACATCATAGCCCGTGTCACTATACGATCTGATAGCGCTGATCTACATAGGCTCTGGTTTTGTGTTTGTCATATAGTCCAGTAAAGCGGCAGCGGATATAAAGATGACAACGCCTCATAGTGTATTTGGGATTCCTTCAGATATGTGATGAAAAGCAAATGACAGGCCCAGGTGCTACTGCCATATCAAATTTAAGCTTTCGAGAAGACCTTCACGATGGCGGTATCATAAGGCAATGGTTGTTCAAATTGTGGTTCCGCCTTCTTGCCAGCCCTAAAACGTTATAGTGCGGGTAATATACTTTAATGCATCTATTTTCAGTTGACAATAGAGATCTCTAGGCTATTGAATCAGCCATCTATCGCTATCTTCAATGAAGGTGTTCCTTATTATGAATATCAAGCTTTTCTCCCATCGTCCTGTCCTCTATCAACACCACCAATGCGCCACCTCACTCCCATGCTCAAAACCCTCTTCATTTCATCATCACATCTGTCATCATTCCCTCGCTCTTCTCATTCCACACCCCACCTCACTTTTCCATCTCACATCCCACACCTCCCACTCACCCCGAACCCCCTCGACCCAAACCCGCGGCTTCCATCCCCTCTCCCATCACCGCACAAAACCCTCTACGACCACTCCCAAAACAGCCCGCCAACTACTCACCAACCATGTGCATCCGCTACCACATCTCCTACGCCTGCACCCACACTCTCCCCCTCGACCCCACCCCCACGCTCTGCGCCCTCTCCACCAAACCTTCTACCCCACCCCACCCCTGCACGCCCCTCCTCACCGCCACCTTCCCCAGCGCCGACGTCTGCCCCTCCTGTTCTGCCCTCTTCACAGGACTGATAGGGCGATCCATCGAGCGGCAGGAACGGAGGAGTCGTGGGGAAGAGGTCGAGGAGAAGGACGTCGAGTTGGATGAGGTGGAGAGGGAGGGGTTTGAGCTGTGGTTGGAGAGGGGGAGGGTGTGGGGGAGGAGGGGGGGAAAGTGAGGGGGGGGTTGTTGAGTGTGTGGAGAAGGGAAGGTGGGGGGATGGAAGGGAGGGGGGGGAGGGGGAGAGGGGGGGATGAATGGACGAATGAAGGTAGATATATTTCGGAATGGACGAGGTCGGAGTGGCGGGGATGACATGTGGGATTTGCTTGCGGTGGAGGGTGGATTGGTGTGGTCGTGCTGCCAATAGAACAATCTTGGTTGCGGCGGATGATTGCTCGGCCTGGGACGCTGTGTCTCATAGGACCACGATGCTCTTCTTCAGAGCGAAGTGATGGCCAAGCGCGGCGTGTATGGTTTATTCCAGCAGCAGTTGTCATCTGGCAGTCGGTTCCCAAAGTTCCGGTCCCGCCTTTTCGGTCACCGGTCGAGGAAGCAGTGCTATTGCGATGGGTAGAGACATGCCAGCGAAATGCGTATGGGTATCATAGGGGCAGACAGGTTGATCTCACATCATCATAGTTGGCTCGTTCAGGATGATATCTTGTTAGGTCATGTCGTCAAATTGTAACTGTAGCTTTCCTCTGACTAGCTTCTTTGCGCCTAGCCAGTTGACTTTTAATCGCTCCTAACCATCTGGCCAATGCCTCTTCACTCGTTGCACATAACCGGTAGGACTTGTCCTCCGCAATGATCTGCATGCAATGGGATTTGCTTCGAGATATTGGATCGATCTCAACAGCACTGATGATATTCGACATGGGAACAAGTAAATTGGCGGCGTATTCCTGCCAACCATTCAGTCATTGTCAAGGAGCTTGCAGAGAAGAATACTCACGCCCTCATTCTTGTAAAACGCCAGATTTTTCGGTCGAAGCACGACCCAGAGCTTCTTCCATTGGCGTACTCCTCCTTTCGATTTCAGACATAAAAGATATCCATGCCATATCACACGTTCCTCGTCCTGCTCAAGTTGAATTCCACTTGGGGTGCTATTATTACCAGCTATTGCTGGCCGTGATACTGGAGCAGAGTTCGCCGCTACCGCAGCATCATTTACTTCAGAAGCTGACCGGCCCGACCTTGGAGGGATGTGAACCGATGAGCCCGAATCATAGGCGTTCGCGGGAGGTGCATCAGAGAAATCAGACAGGTCGTTGCCAGAGTAATCGAGATTGCAAACGGAATCTCTCCGTATGCCCGGTATCCTGATGCCATCTCGGGTTGTTGAAGGTCGTGAAGGTAGATCTATGGGTTCTGGAGAGCTCGATCCCAGACGTTCATGTTCCCACCTTGCCACCTCGTCTTCACTACGCGACAGCTTTTCAACGCCAGGGGCGGAGCTCTCGTGTGTATTGGTGGGGCTCCCGAGAAACATCTCATATTCTTGTTCATCTATTCGTGCTTCTTTCCTTATGAGCTCGACCCATGCTCGAGCATCTTTCTCACTCTTGGCTTGTAGGTGATAGTTCCGGGAAGGCGAAAATAGGCCAAAGACATGCTGCCGTCGACCTTTTGGGTCTTTGAGGTATGCGACCGCTGTAAGGTCAGACAGACTGATTTGCTTGTGCAGTCGCTCTTCCGACGCGTTCTTGTACATGGACAGAAGGTTCGGCCGCAGGACCAGGTAGAACTTCTTCCATTGCTGCAAGTGCACTGGATCAGTACAGTCGATGCTAGACAGGTCACCCAGGGCTCCTCAGGCCTACCTTGGTCTTTCTAGTGCGCTTCAACACTTCCCCGCTCTTCAGAACGCGATCGAATTCAAAACTACCATTTTGGTTCACGGGCGAGAATATATCCAGGTTCAAGTGGCCGCTACGTTTGCCAGTCGCAGACAGCGGTAATGATGGGGCTGAGCTGGTTGGTGGTAATTTCAATGCCGTCGGTTGAGGAATCTGTCGCGGCTGCGATATGACGATTGTCTGTGGTGGTGGCGAGATAACTTCAGCCATGATTGCTTGCCCTCTTGCAATTACTCTAGGCGTGCCTCGACGTGATATCGGTGCCACACATGCCTCAATGCCACTGCTACCGCAGGCCTTGATCTGATATTGAACACGGTTGGTCTTTACCCTTCTTGAGAAATTTGAGAATGTTTTAGGAAGGTAAAGGTGGGTCAGATGGATTTTCTTCTCGTGGACAGAATGACAGAATCAGAATCGGTGGCAGTGAATGATGATCCGACCTAGACCCTTCCCCGCCTGATCTGGACTGAGGAGACCCTGCCTTCCCGCCGCTTCTCCAGGCGCGACATTCTAATTTTCCACAGGGTCGCGGCAGTCGGGGCCGAAACGCCAGTGAGACCCAGTCATGCCAGTCTCAAACTCTAGAGGCAAAGTCTAACCGGAAAGGCTGGAAAAGCAGGTGGGGGGCTGCCAGAGCCCCTCCTGGACTCGTACGATCGACGTATTTTATCTCCGCATAGACCTGTCTCGGTCTTACTTTACGTTTCAGACCTTATTACCTTCGCATTGCTCAATATCCACGTGAGCAATGCACAACACTCCTGGCACTTGTACACCTCAAACGCGTGAAAGCAGCTTCGTGACAATGGTCCAATGCGTGGATGACGTCGCTTCCACTTTGTAACGTTCTGAAGCTATTCCCAATTAATCAGCTTGTACGAGAAACAAACTATCGGGCCGTGCTCTAAGGACGGCACAACCTACAAATCCTTCCCGAGTCTTTTTGTTATATTGGCTGGTACTTTGTGACCGAGAACTATGCCTGTCGTCAATACTGAAAAACTTGTCGCCTTACAGCGGAGCGCGGACGAGATCAGAAATGTTCGTATGCCCTGATCATCTATAACAACCTAGGCTGATAAAGACTCTACGAGATCTGCATACTGGCCCATGTTGTAAGTTACTCTTGATGATTCGGTCTTGCATGCAGTTCTCTGACCTACGTCCAGGACCATGGCAAAACTTCACTTACGGATGCCCTGATCGCTACAAATGGCATCATCTCACCGAAACTGGCAGGGAAAATCCGCTACCTCGACTCTCGGCCCGATGAGCAGTTACGTGGTATTACGATGGAGTCATCTGCCATCTCTCTTTATTTCTCCATGCTTCGCCGCTCAGCTCCGGACGCTGCTCCACAGCAGAAAGAATACCTGATAAATCTCATTGACTCGCCGGGGCATATTGACTTTAGTAGCGAGGTGTCGACTGCTTCCAGATTATGTGACGGAGCGGTACTCCTCGTGGATGCTGTTGAAGGCGTATGCAGCCAGACAGTGACAGTGCTCCGACAGACATGGATCGAGCATCTCAAGCCACTTCTGGTAATTAACAAGATCGATCGTCTAATTACAGAGCTTAAGATGAGCCCTGGAGAAGCCCATACTCACCTGAGTAAATTATTGGAACAAGTTAATGCTGTCATCGGAAGTTTCTTCCAAGGTGAGAGAATGGAGGAGGACTTACAATGGAGGGAAAGAGTAGAAGAGCGAGTTGCCGCAGCTGCAGCCAAAGAGCAGGAGAAAGCTGAGCGTAGAGCCGCAGAAGCTACTAACGGGACGATGACTGAAGACATTGAGAACGGTGCGGCAGCTAGTACAAACGGAGGTTTTGAGGAAAAGGATGATGAAGATCTGTACTTTGCTCCTGAGAATAACAATGTCATCTTCAGCAGTGCCGTCGACGGCTGGGCCTTTACAGTGAGACAGTTCGCTTCGCTGTACGAGAAAAAGCTAGGCATCAAGCGGTCTGTCTTGGAAAAGGTGCTCTGGGGAGATTTTTATCTAGACCCTAAGACAAAGCGGGTTCTCAGTTCCAAGCATCTAAAAGGGCGGCCATTGAAGCCAATGTTTGTCCAATTGGTATTGGACAATATCTGGGCCGTATACGAAGCAACCACGGGAGGTAGCAAAGGGAAGGGGTGCGTGGCTTTCTCATCTACCTACTGTTCGCCTTTTGTTGTAGGATTGTCAAAGACTATCGAATATATACTTATGCATTTTCCATATCTAGTGACCCTCTAATGGTTGAGAAGATTACAAAGTCATTATCTCTAACGATACCTCCGCATATTCTTCGCTCCAGAGATCCCAGAGCATTATTGACAACGGTCTTTGCGGCTTGGCTTCCACTCTCAACAGCTCTGCTAGTTTCCGTCATAGAAGATCTTCCGTCTCCACCAGTCGCTCAAGCAAGTCGCTTGCCGGCACTGATAGACGCATCACCTGGAGCAGATCATGTCGACTCAAAGGTTCGTGATGCCATGGTTGGCTTCAAAGTCTCCCCGGAAGAGCCAGTTGTAGCATACGTTAGCAAGATGGTCTCTATACCCGCGAGCGAGCTCCCGGAGAACAAGCGTAAAACTGGCGCCAGCTTGAGTGCGGAAGAAGCCCGAGATATGGCAAGAAAAAAGAGAGCAGAAATAGCCAAGGCGCATGCGGCAGCTGAAGGCATTGACGGGCTTACAGCAGCGTTGGGAAGTGCCGGAATAGGAGATGATTTCAGTACCGCAGACGGAGAAGCAGAGCAAGAACAGGACCCTGAGCATCTTATCGGCTTCGCACGTTTGTACTCGGGGACACTTTCGGTTGGAGATTCAGTATATGTGCTCCCGCCCAAGTTTTCACCAGCATACCCGCATGCAGCTCCAGAACCTCCGAAAGTCACTGTCACGGCTCTCTACCTTCTCATGGGACGTGGACTCGAACCTTTGACCTCCGTACCCGCTGGTGTCGTCTTCGGCATCGCAGGACTGGAAGGCCATATACTCAAATCAGGGACGCTTTGCAGTCAGCTTGAAGGCAGTATCAACCTGGCAGGCGTCAGTATGGCGGGTGAGCCGATCGTTCGCGTTGCACTCGAGCCTGTCAATCCAAGTGATCTTGGGAAGATGATAACAGGTATGCGCCTGTTGGAACAGAGTGATCCGTGTGCACAATACGAAGTACTGGAGAGCGGGGAACATGTTATCCTCACGGCTGGCGAGTTACATCTCGAACGGTGTCTGAAGGATCTTCGAGAAAGGTTTGCACGCTGCGAGATCCAGGCTGGCGAGCCTATCGTGCCGTACCGTGAGAGTATCGTCAATGCTGCAGAGATGGCACCACTAAGGGACAAGGATCTCCCGAGAGGAACCGTAGTCGGTGTGACGACCTCAAAGCAGATCACAGTGCGGCTAAGGGTCCGACCACTGCCAACTGAAGTCACAGACTTTCTGGATAAAAACGTAGGAGCGATAAGACGTCTTTATTCTGAAAGGAAGGCAGAGGAAGACTCTAGGAAAGCTAAGGATGAGCCGGCCGAAGAGTCTCTGGAACATGATGGCGTCGGTGATGTCGTGACCGTGGAGAGCGGTCTCTTGTCGCGCCAGGATTTTAAGAGGCACTTACAGTCTGCCTTCAATGAGGCAAAGGCAGATAAAGATACCTGGGTGGACGTGGTCGAGCAGATTGCTGCATTTGGACCTCGAAGGACAGGCCCAAATATACTTGTTGATGCTACGAAAAAGGGGATCTTTCGAAGCTTGTAAGTAAATTCAAAAGTGATTGATATAGCAGTAGCAGTGACTAATGATCGGTACATAGTTTGCAAGAAGGCCACGAAGCAGATCTAGAAGAACTTGACGATGGAACAGCAGAGGACTCGACGGACACTCTAACTGCGCGTGACTTCTCGGACAAGATCTCTTACGCTTTCCAACTAGCTACAGCCCAAGGTCCACTCTGCCACGAACCAATCCAAGGCATCGCCGTCTTTCTCGAAGAGGTCACTGTTACAGCTCCGTCGGACGAAGAATCCTCTTCCCGCGAGAAGCTAGGCCGTCTGACGGGAGAAGTCATTAAGACCGTTCGCGACTCGATACGGCAAGGGTTCTTAGATTGGAGCCCACGCTTGCTGCTAGCCATGTACAGCTGCGAGATTCAAGCTTCAAGTATGGCCACTTTCAAACTCATGCTCCTTTCTAGAACGATAACAGGCTAATCTTTTCCATCCCTTTAGCCGAAGTCCTCGGTCGCGTCTATGGCGTGATTACCCGCCGTAGAGGCCGCATTCTCTCCGAATCACTGAAAGAGGGGACCCCGTTCTTCACTATCCTCTCCCTTCTTCCCGTTGCCGAGTCCTTCGGTTTCAGTGACGAGATCCGCAAACGGACATCGGGTGCCGCCTCACCTCAATTAATATTTCAGGGCTTCGAAATGCTTGACGAAGATCCATTTTGGGTGCCGTTCACGGAGGACGAATTGGAAGATCTCGGTGAACTCGCTGATAAAGAGAATGTGGCGAAGAGGTACATGGATAGCGTAAGGGTGAGGAAGGGATTGGCGGTGAAGGGAAGGAAATTGGTCAAGGACGCGGAGAAGCAGAAGACGCTAAAGAGGTAGACCATGTTCCTATACCGCAGTCTGCGTGTGAACCCATCAACCAATCTCCGAATGCCAGACGCTATGCAGGAATGATACCGCCGTGCAGGATGGATATGCTATGTTGAGTCCAGCCTCTCTGGTTTTTGCAAAGAGTTCTCCATCCACTTCATGTCCGTAAAGGGCAATACTCTTGCTATAGCCTTTCCCTTGACGAGCGCCAGCGGTATCGGTCCGTATATTCTTGAATCCCTCGACTCGGGCAGATTGTCGCCAATGACCCAGCAATGACCCTCCGGAACCTATCATGATCACACCCCATCGTCAGCCTCATTCATCTTGACCACACCCTTTCAACGAGTACAAAGTCCGATGTGCCATACCTGTATCATCGCCCCTCCTTTGGTCCCCGGGATATCCCTCAACACAAAGTCTCCCGGCATACCCACCACTCTCTTCAGCGCCCCCACGCTCGGAAACATCGGATGCTTGAAACTAACTACATCCCCCACCCGTACTCCTTTCCCACGTCTATAAAACTTTGATATATAAACCCAGTCGTGATTCACGGCTAAGGTAGGAAGCATAGAGGGGCCCTCAGTCTGCACGATGTAGCCTACGTAGCTTATGAAGAGGTGCCCGAGGAAGAGAAACTTGGTGGCCCTGATGAAGCGGCGATTCCAGTTAGGGGCGCTATTCTTGGAGGCGCCATTGGAGGTTGACAGTCGAGCCCAAGAGCGCTGGAGTAGGCGCGTGACCTTTGTTGTCATTGGAAGGGCATATTTGGTGGTAAATGGAGCGTGTCGGAGTGTCGTGATCTCGATGATAGATTAGTTAGTGTCTACAGAAACGTCCGTGCGCAAGCTTTAACGTCTCGAAACTACCTCCACAAACAATAACTACGGGACTACTCGCTTGGTAAAGCTCAAAGAATCTCACCATGGAGCACCGCAGATCTCTCATCAGCACCGCTGAAGCTTTGCATAGAGTCTTCCTGAGAGGGACCCTGCCTCGCCCCCTCTTCCACACCCGCCTACCACACCCCCCTCAACGCCAGCAAAAGAGACATGCCATATACATAAGCAGACGCTTCGCCCCCGGTCAAGATCAATCACCCAGCCAATTCAGTCCCTCCAACACCCGCACCGGTCCCCTCCGCGACGAAAACATCAATGCCCCCGAAGTCCATCTCGTCTCTGCAGACGGCAAGCTACAACCAGAACAACCTCTGTCGGCCATCCTCTCCTCCTTTGACCGCAAAACGCATTTCCTCGTCCAAGTCTCAGCGCCCGACGCGGACCAAATCCCCGTCTGCAAAATCATCGACAAACAAACCGTCCGCGCCACCGAGCGGGCGAGAGCAAAACCGGTTAAGAACGCGCAGACGACGACGAAGCAACTAGAGTTAAATTGGGCCATTGGCGGTAATGATTTAGGGCATCGATTGAATAAGATGGAGGGGTTTTTGGGGCAGGGCAGGCGGGTGGAGGTTGTGCTGGCCATTAAGAAGAAGGGGCGGGTGGCGAGTAAGGAGGAGGCGGAGGCGGTGGTGAGTAAGATTCGGGCGAGGATTAAGGAGGTGGAGGGGGCGAAGGAGTGGAGGGCTGCGGACGGGGCGGTGGGGGGGGAGATGACACTGTATTTTGAGGGAAAGGCGAAGAAGTAGGCTCGGTGCGTATTTGAGGACCGTCAACGCGTCTTTGGGACTAAGGGACGTGGGCTGTACGTGCATCTTGTCTTGCACGGCTTCTATAATCCTCAGTTGCTGTCGATGGAGACGTGGTACAGACGGACTTCGACTACTTCATGCTATTAAGACCATATTTCACAACCCGTTGTCTATCCGCTGGTCACGCTCTGCACTTTCACTCTATTGTTAACTAGGCTTCCTCCATCTGTTCAGTTTCACCTGATACGCTCCCCACTTCTATGTCCAGAACTCCCTCGCCTTCCACCACAGCTCTTCGCAGCACCACTATCACCGTGAACATGCGCAGCCGCAGGCGTCTTCAGCCCCGATGCCGCCCCTGAACTGAGCGGTATGGAACCCCCATTTGCCTCCACCTCGCTCGATGATCTCCCCCAGAAACGGGAGGCGCATTAGAACTTGGACGATGTCCGTGGAAGCCAGCGACGCTGTATCTCGCTCCACCCATCTTATTGTAATACGAGGCTTGGGTGCGGTTAGCGTTGAAGAAGCATAACCCGGCGCAAATGCAGATTAGGAGAACGGCGAATATGAGGATGATTGCGATAACAACGTTCCGTTTCATTTTAGTGGAGGGTGCGGCGGCGGTAAGGGGGAGTCTTAAGGTTAGAGGTGTGTTGAGGATTTGTGGAATGGCATGGATGAGAGAATACGTGTGCAAGAGAGTCTACCGATGTACCGCCGTGTAGGAAGAGTTGGCTTTTGGCTATTGCATGACTCATGGACTCCATGTTGGGGTGAATGGACGATGTGACCGTGGTGTTTGGAGGACGGAACACGAAATGGAGGAGTCACAGCTAGACGGCTGTTCTTCACGACCAAAAGAACTGACTCTCTGTTTCATACACAAAACCACAACGTTCTCTCTTCAAAATAGACGATCTTCATACCCACTACTACTCGCAACCCAATACCAATCTCCCTCCCAGCATCTGCAAACACGATCTTCCCCTCACCCCCAACCCCAACCCACCAAGCTCCCCTCCACCAGCGTCCCAACCACCCACCCCACTCCCCACCATGGACACCACCATCATCGCCATCATCGTCGTCTGCTGCATCTTCCTGCCGCTAATCGCCTACGCCGTCTACGTCGTCTGCCAGATCCCCAATGCCGACTTCGTGCGTGCGTGGCATGGCATGCCGCCCCTTGGACCCGACCAAAGAAGAAGCTGGTTCGCGAAGATGCTCGGCCGTCGAGCTGAGTAGTTTTGGGCGCGAGGGGAGGAATGGGAAAGGGGTTGGTGATGGTGGTTGAGGGGCAGATGTGCTTTCGTGTAGAGGCAGGTTCAGACAGAGGAGTGAATCGGAAATATGTCTTTTATCGGGCGTTAGTATAAGTAAGACGTTACCGAAGCAAATACTTGGGTTCTTGTGAACCAATGTTATTGGAAGCTAAGTGAGGTGTCAAGTGTAATTGGCAAGAAGGGAAATGAACGGATGGCAAGGAGATTAATGCGGGATGCTTCAAAGTTCCTCCTGGTGTCATTCCCACGGGTACGCGATCTGTGAGGCTCTGAAAGGGGACACAGGGGGCCAGGTACGGCAGGAGATCTTCCTACATGTAAACCCATTATCTCCATCTTCACATCCGGGCCTGGCAGACTGAGAATCGACAAAAAACCAACAAAATATATACGACTTTCAAACGATTTATTCAAATGAACAAAGCCAATGCACATGTTTCGTCTTTCGTCAATCCCCTTTGATTGTACATGAAGATTTATCTTGGATAAAGTGGAGAAGGACCCTTGTACACGTAATGTACAGAAGACAAATGCGAGACAGATGTGATATCCTTCGCCGCTGTCTAACCCCCACGCTTTGAAATGCAAGTCAAGTCACAAAGAAGGAAGGATGCGGATTTCTACTTCACGATGCGAGTCACGATGCCCGTGGCAACGGTTCGTCCACCTTCACGAATGTTGAAACGCTGACCGGCCTCGAGCGCGACTGGTTTGAAGACATCGCACATCATCTCGACGTTGTCGCCTGGCATAACCATTTTGGAGGGGTCTTCAGTCCCTTCGGGCCAGTTTAGTGCGGCAGCCTCATCTGTAAAGTAACGTCAGCCCTCTAAACCTGCGGTATAGCAAGCTCCATCACATATACGTACCAGCGGTTCGAATGAATATCTGCGGTCGGTAGTTGTTGTGGAAGCCAGTGTGTCTGCCACCCTCCTCTTTCGTAAGGACATACATGGAGACCAAGAATTTCTCGTGCGCTTTCGCGGTCCCCGGCTTCGCAATCACCATACCACGCTTGACATCCTCCCGCTTGACTCCACGAAGGAGTAATCCGGAGTTGTCTCCCGCCCTGGACTCTTCACAAGATTTCTTGAAGGTCTCGATATCGGTAACTTTCGTCTTGACTGGCACACCAGAACTTCCCACCAATTCAACATCGGCGTCGCGTTTCAGGGTGCCACGCTCCACACGGCCTGACGCCACTGTGCCACGACCTGGGATGGAGAAGACATCCTCCACGGACATCAAGAAAGGCTTGTCGGTGTCGCGCTCCGGAGTTGGGATCCACTCATCCACGGCCTTGAGAAGCTCGTCGATCTTTTCGCTTCCAATCTCAGGCCGTCTGCCTTCTAGGGCGCATAATGCCGAACCCATGATTATAGGCGTCTCGTCGCCCTCGAAGCCATATGTATTCAGAAGTTCCCTCATCTCCATCTCGACCAGTTCCAACATCTCCGGGTCTTCGATGGCATCGACCTTGTTGACAAAGACTACGATTTTCTGGACACCGACTTGTCTGGCAAGCAGTAGATGCTCTCGTGTTTGAGGCCTGTAACCAATTAGCTGCCACTCCATGTTGCCGCCACCAGATGAATCGCATAGCCTCACATTTGCCCATCTGAAGCTGCAACCACAATCACCGCGCCGTCCATATTTGAGGCTCCCGTGATCATGTTCTTGATGTAATCTGCGTGGCCGGGACAGTCGACGTGGGAGTAATGCCGTGCTTCGGTCTGGTATTCAATATGTGCTGTAGAGATAGTAATACCACGTTTTCGCTCTTCGGGTGCCTTGTCGATTGCTCCATACTCCAGAAAGTTCGCAAAGCCCTTCTCGGCTTGACGCTTCGTGATGGCAGCTGTCAATGTAGTCTACGAGTTTAAACGTCAGCCCGGGCCGCCTACCCTGAAATCCCGGCGATAGAACTACCTTTCCATGATCAACATGGCCAATGGTACCTGTATTGATCAGTACTCGCTCCGGACATGGGAATAGAAGAGCACGAACCAATATTGACATGTGGCTTCGTCCGCTCAAAGACTGTTGCAAGTCCTCGAACCCCATTGAGATCCCTACCCAAGACTCGCTGTACCGGGTTGACACCTTTCTGATGCGAGACCGCATGCCGGGTGGTCCGCAGCAACGGGGTCAACGATCTTGCAAGTGCCGACATCTTCAGACAGCTTACACCGCGCACTGGGGGAGAAAGTGGAGGGGGGGAGGCAAGATGTGACTTCACGCGTATTACGGAACCGTGCACCAAAAGTCATGACCAGACGCTAAAAACGCCACCTGCATGCCCCCCCTGCCTTAGACTTTATTCCTAATCGGGTAATACTTCATAAATCGAAAGAGTTTTATGTTTCAGATAGGTGAGTCAATTCAGCAGCTTTCTAAGCATACTAACATGCGTATAGGAACTGTACACCTTGACAGCAGCCTCCTCACTGTTGCTACTACTCTCACTGCTGCTGCCGCCGCCCTCACTGCCGCCGCCGGCCCCCCCCCACCTATAAAAACTGGCTCGTCGCTGCTGCTGATGTCCACCAGCCTCAACCCCTCACCCCTGGCAGCCCAAGTCAACGAAGTGCTGCCAGAATTGGAGCACCCCCTTACTGCCAGCTAGGCCTCACTGGCGCTGTTCCACGCCTCACACGGCCTCGGCCCTCACGTCCTCAAGCCACACGTCCTCATCCTCAGCCTCTTGTCGGATGTACCTCGCTGTCAGAGGAGGTGGAGACAGGGCTTGCAGAGGAGCTTCTGGCAGTGGATGCTGACTCAGGGCTAGGCAGCTCAGGCCCTGCTGACGTTGTTTCACACCTCACAACGCCTCGCCCTCCACGTCCTTGAGCCACACGTCCTCATCCTCACTCTCACCCTCTAGCTGGACGTTCCTCGCTGGCAGAGAAGGCAGAGATAAAGCTTGTTGAGGAGCTTCTGGCAGAGGATGCTCGCCCAGGGGTAGGGGGCTCAGAGTCTTGTCTGGCTTGTTCAGCATATTCAGGACTGCTTCTTCCTTGTCAGAAGTTACCATTTTGAGACGGCCAGAACAAGGAGCGTCTGCAACATATTCAGTCAATATTATCTTTGATTTCTCTGGATCGTAGCCTCTCTCTTGAGCAGTCTTCTTCAGGTGATTTACAGAACATATAGACAAGCCTGTCAAGTCTGCAACAATCTTTGTAGGGGCTCCATACTCTGCTAGGGCAAGGGCTTGAACTCTGGTCCCTGGATCATGTGATTTGACTACCATATTGCTGGATATTGAGTATTCTAACTGACTACGAAGTCTACTACTAAAGGAAGATATTCAAAGGCTCCCCTTTTCCTCACTGCCTTTTCAGGGTGAGAATCTACCCCCTGCCCTACCCCTGCCCTACTCCCTGCCATACCCCTGTATGTGGCGCATGCACGAAAAGGCGCTAGTCATGACTTTTGGTGCACGGTTCCGTACATGGAGCTCATCATCAAAATTTATTAGCACCGGAAGTAGCCGAACAGGGGTTCGGTTTAGTCATCATCATCACTCCAAGCCCTAAATTGAGGTGGTGGCAAGTTAAGTATAACCTCCTTCCGTCAATGAGTTCGATTGCTGTCCACTGATTACTGGAGTTGACCACGTATTTAGTCACGTGATACGACGAGGTAGACAAAGGAGAATCACGGGTTTTTTCAGACATCCCTAACAGCTTTCGCGTGATCTCACGGCACTCATGGCTCAATGTGATATTGTAATTTTATTACTCCATGCCTGAGGTCTAACGGCAACCTAAACGTGAAAAATAGCGAATGGTATGAATCTAGTTGCTGTGTTGTCCATCTTCAATCTCTGAGAGGCCGGACCTGTGCTCTTGAACTGCGCATGAACACAAGCAGGCAGCTTTTCTAGCGCACATAGAAGCCTTGTGAAATAGTGACAGCAGTACCTGGCAATTCACAGACTGGACGCATTGTCAGAAGCAAGCATTTATGTCCTGAATTAAGCAAATCTCGAACGACCCCGGCTTCCTGTGAGTGCTAGAAGAACACGTCTTTACTTGTTACTCTGCGAAAAGCAGGAGACTAGGGACTAGTATCTTGGCGGTGGAGGCGGTTGGCCATAGCCATACTGCTGCTGGCCATATCCTGCCGGAGCACCAGGTTGCCCCGGAGGCGGAGGTCGGTTGTAGGATTGGCCTTGACCATACTGTTGCTGCTGTTGGGGTGGATAACCTCCTTGTTGCTGATTGTAGTTATACTGCTGTTGCTGTTGAGGGGGATAGTTTCCTTGCTGCTGGCCGTAGCCAGCGGGAGCACCGTATTGCCCAGCAGGAGCTGGTGCACTGTAGGACTGCCCACCCTGAGGACGACTTCCTTGCTCATCCTTGGTGTCATACGAAGAATCGATAGCACCCATCAACAATTTCGTCAGCTGTTGACTGTTAGCTACAACGGAGAAAGACGGCTAGAGGGGACCTCGTACCCAAAGCTCTGGGGTTAGGTCCTGGTTGAACCTCATCATTTCGACTTGTTCATTTTCAAAGTCTTCGGGGCACCTTAACGTTAGCAACCGACATGTTCTTCGGGGAAGCGTAACTGACTTGATGTGCAATCAACCAGACTACCGACTTCCGGGTCATTGTCTAATTTAGCCAGGAAAGCAGTTGCCTGTTGATCATTGCCAACCTGGGCAAATTGGAACGAAACAGCTCCGAGGCCGTACCGCGTCCTACCAAGCTCTGCCGCCGCATACCGAATAGCGTCAAACACCGCCGTTTGTGCTTCGCCAGCAGGCTGACCGTCTGTGATAGTAATCACTAGAACCGGCTTCCTCAGAGTCCCCTCCTTGGCGGGTTTGATCACCATTGGTGTCAATACTTTGCTTTGTAGACTAGTACCCATTGGTGTAAGGCCCTTGAAACCAACACTATTGACAATTGCTTCGATCTGAGGCTCGCTGCGAATGTTGTCGTCCTGCCTTGAGGAATTCATGAAGCGAATGGAGACGCCGTCATCATCAAACAAGGAAGCGGCATAAGCGACTCGTGTAAGTATCAATTTCAGATCCTTGATTCTTTCTCCCCCTTCGTCGAACTGCATAGAACCACTGTCATCTGGCGGCTATCAGTTTGCTACCTCGCGATGGAAGTCTTCGGACCTTACCAATGTATAGAATGATGTCAAATAGTGCAAGTTTCACAAGTCCTTGCCCGACCTCTTTCGGGACGCGCCACTGTGCACATAGCTGGTCAACTTGTGAAGCAGCACGGTTTGCCCACTGGTCTAGTCTTGGATCGTTCGGCGCAATGACATTTTGAAGGCGCTTTTCCTGAATGCATTCCTGCAGCGCCTGTTTGTATGCTGCGGTCTGTTGAGGTGTCGCCTGTTGTGTGGGACCAGCTCCGTATTGCTGATAACCTTGGGGTGGGTAACCGCTCTGCTGTGGAGGATACTGCGCCGACTGACCCTGTCGCGCAAGTTTTAGTTAGCTTAGCACTGGCGTCTATCGCTATTTGAGAGCCTCCAGATTGATAGAACAAACATAGTTATATCCACCGGGTTGTGGATAAGGGAGAGGGTTTTGGTACTGCTGGGGATAGGGCGGTTGTTGTTGATTTGGGGGAGCTTGTAGTGGTGGTGGTGCTCTGTTGTAGTCCTGACCATACTGCGATTGTTGATGGCTTTGTTGGTACGACGCAGAAGTTGAGTAAGCCTGGAAAGGTGGAGCAGGAGAGGTGTAGCGATGCATTTCAGGCTGCGGAGAAGCTGACGAGTATGGCGGACGGTTGCCGTAGGCGTTGGGTTGGCCGGGGTACTGTCGATAACGAGGGTCCGCCATGGTTTTAAAGTGTACTCAGATGCTCTTCGTCCACTCCGTCTCAAAGTCCGAGTGTGGTGTTTGGGCAGTGACAGCAACGAGTAGGCTGGAGGAAAGAGTGATTTTGTAAATTATGACGCTTACCGAATAACCCCCCTGTCCTTGAGGAGCCCCGGGATAGGCCTGATACTGGCCTTGACCAGGCTAACAAGGCTTAGCATGCAGCCAAAAAATCCTTCGGAACGGTGTCAGAATGGAACATACGTATGCGCCTGCACCTGCACCAGCACCAGCACCAACACCGGGCTTCGCTCCGGCCTGTAGCTGCGACGGATACCCGCCTTGCTGTTGGGCATACCCGGCTCCAGCAGGCGGATTTCCTGCTTGTGCTTGACTAGCAGCGAGCTTCTGAGCGAGCTATGTTGTAGAGTAACAGTATCTGTCAGTGGGCACTCTTATCGAACTGGTGCGGGGTCGGCGAAGGGTGCGGGGTAGAAACGTACGCCCATGATTGGAGATTCGTTAACAGCCGGAAAGTTTGTTCGAGCAAGAACAAGAGGTGCAATGATGCAGAATGGGCGCAAAAATGTTGAGAGATGGAAAAGAGAAAATGCAGGGGAGGATGGAAACGGTAGAAGGGGAGGAGGAGCAAGTAGCGGCCAAATCCTTGGATCTTAAGAAAGGCAGCACCTTGTCTGCCTCGTCAGCAGTCAACCGTGAATGAAGATACCTGATGGCGACTAAGGTAGCGCTTGCATCAGCCCGCAGTCTGCAGCGGGTCTAACAGGCTCGAGAATGAGGCAGAGCAACCAGAATGGGTAAACGCGAACCCTCACCGAGCATTTCAACCTTGGCGCCTGCTTCAGCCACTGCCTTGGGACCACCTTGTTTGTTGATCAAACGCACGAGGCACAAACACTGCTAGATGTACTCCAAACTTAGGCCTTTCAAGCTGGAATGAATGGCTAGAGCAAGGTCACATGCAAGTATGTTGGAACCGCCGTGTTGGCGGGCCCCAACGTCGGTGAGTTCTTCCCCGTACGCAGCTGTGGACGATAGGCCAGAGTTGGAAGCTTCGTTTGCTGCACGGGTCGACTACCAATGCTTGCTCTTGGCCTCCTCATCACCCGATCCTAATTGGGTGCCATGGTTTGACTGCTTCAGTAACGTTTCGGATTGACTAAACTCTGTTGCACCTTCCCGACCCCCGTGACGGACTACATCCCTTGACACAACACCTCTAAGTATACCACTGTGTGGTTGTTGCTGCTGTACCTGCCGTTCGGGACTTCAGCGTTGATCAGAGATACGGAGATGGAAGCCAACTCTTGAAAAATGACAGTGAATGTAGCCTTGGCGAAGGTTGGGCAGGCAGATCGTCTGAAGCAACTGTTAAGGCTCTTAGCCGCAATATTCCCTGATCCCTTACTTCGCAAGGTGATCTATCAGGCGTCTTGGTAGTCATGCACAGCCCCTGTCTTTAGTTCCAAGGTTCTTTACGTGTTGAGAGGTTACAGATAGCCGTCATCTTCAGACAGAGTCACAGAGAAAGAGCCACTCTCATTCATACAGGACTTCGACATTGGCCCGACTCATGACGTTGGATTGAGAGTCTCGCAAAGATGTTTCCAATACGGGCTGCTCGAATGGTCGCTGCTGGTTGGTTACCAGTCATTGCCAAGTGACTCAAATACACAATATTCGAATAGGAGCAGCAAACAGCCTACGCAATTCCGTCCCAGATGTTGATCTTCTCAGGACCGATTTCGAATCAAGCAAGTAAAGTATAGTCCAGTAGACCTCGGTAAGAGCGGCAATTGCCATTGCCGCGTTTAAAGCGTACTTATTCCCTGATCTATGAATGTTGTGATTTTGACAGACACCGTTTGTGGGGCAGCTGTTATTATATTTGTGATGGCTTTACATAAGAAAGTCGGAGTTAGACTCTGTTGCGCAGAACGCTGAGATTCATCGTTCTACTTATGGCCGCTCCCGAGGTGGCTGTGACTATCGAAGTCTACCTTATGGTTGATGGCGTGATGAAGGAGGGGCAGGCGCTAGAGACACGCGATGGAGCGATGGTGTTGCTCACGGCGTGTTGGGAAAGGTAGCTGGTAAATGTACCGGTAGCCGGTCTTCGTTCCCCAAGGACATCTCGTGGCGCTGCACTTATTATGGTTGTAGTGATTGGTGGTTCAGGAGTGAGCACGGATGTCACTGTTACTGGGTCGGTTTAGTGTCTTCTAGTCAGTAGCCAGCATTACCGATGCCACATTCGGGAAAAGGCGATGTACATAGTCGGTGTATCGACGGTAATGGTGGTTGTGGAATCTGGTGGAGCAGTGTTAATGGTCTGCATGCTCATTTAGTGGCGGTGCACCGCACTGGAGTGCCATCAAACCGAACTATTTGCGTTGTGACCGTTGCTGTGCCTATGTCTGAACTACGGAAGGTCGACAAGGCAGCACATTTCGTAGGATTTCGAAGACCTCTGAGGCAAGTATCGGCATTGCAGACAGCACGTTCCAGGATCTGAGGAGCGGGTATGCCTACAAGAAGTGCTGGTAAGGCTAGCGCCAGGAACAGAAACATAGAGGAACCTTGGGAGAAAACGTTTCACACACTTATAAAATACATATCGAAAAACAGAGCAACGGAATGTACTCAAGAAATATCCGGTACTGTAGGAGCACTGGGCGATCAAAAGTCTCTCATGATTCGAGGCCATCGTGTTGACTCGGTACTCCGAGTAATGCTCCAAATGATCGAGATAATCGACTTTGTCGCTGAGCGAGCTGGGATCGCATTTGAGGGAAGAACTAGCATCAGTAAGCTTCCCATTAAACAGAAACCTCCGCAAATCAGATTTGACGTGTCCGAAACTGGAAGCCAAAGCTTCAACCTTGAAGCTTCCAGGAGGGACGAAATTGTGTGCTTCTGACAAAATATTCCAGTGATAGAAGATATACAGGCTAATTCTGGTACGTGCACCAGAGCACGGTCACAAGTAAAAGAGAGAGTGGGATAGTTCATATATTCGAAAGCGACTTGGGTCAGAGCCGAGCTTGAGGATGGCGTTTCTTGGGGGTCTGGAACAATGGAAATCGTATTTAGGATCTCTGCACGCGTGGGAGATACCAGAACAAGCTCGTCAAGGTGCAGTCACTCCCAGTAAGGTATCCGAGCAAACTCATATTCCTAAACTGCAAGGGTTCTGAGTCAGCTACTCCAGGCCCTAAAGCACAGACCTACAATAGTTGAGAAAGACGAAGATTATTTCTCTGCTCTCACGTCGGTAAGTATTGAACATTTTGCGTTGCAGGTGCCAAACGTGGAGACAGCACAAGGCTTGTAACTGATGTGTTCACGTCCGTTCTGTGAGATGCAAGAAATAGGATTATAAGGTGAATGGGTATCAAAATCTTATATTAAGCATCAGCAAGGATATGATGCTTCTCCTGTGCAAGTTGTTTTTTGTTCCCCCGACTCCTCGCTCGAATCATGCTAGCTTGGCGTCCAACGTAATGCCCTGAACGCCGTACAGTAAGCGCGGAGGGAAAGCGACACAACTCGCCGTGTTTCGAAATCACGCATGGGTGATGCTCAGCCTTCGACCAGCTGCTGTTTCGGTCCTTTACCTAGAAGTTCTAGAGATCGACGTGCCAGCGCCACAACCTCGCCCTCCCCGTCTTCTCCATCCTCATCATCCGACTCAACGTTCTTGTCCGAGATGGTCTTGATCATCTGGATGACATCGTCCGATTTGGCAATGAGATCGATGAGCTTTTTGTCCTCCGACTCCAGGAGCTGGAGTAATGTCCAGATCGCTATATGCTGGAAGGTAGGATCTCCACTTGCCAAGAAACGGTTAAGGTAACCATGAATCCCTCCATTGGGCTCTGTCCAGTCTTGAACGAAGATTGAGTAATCGCCAACTGTGATTGTCAGTGGATAGCAGCTCATCTGTGGGATTGCGCTTCTCACCCTTCGAGGACAGATTGCCCAACGCTGCAGCACTATTCCCCTGCACTTCGATCGACTCCGAATCCGTCAACGGAATCAAAACATCGAACACGCCTAAATTGAGTAGGTGACTTTTGAGCTCATCGCTGAGTGCCAGCACTGCAATAGCAGCAGTCATTTCAGATTGGACACTCAAAGGCACCTCGAGGACTAGCTGTTTGCACTTTTGCACCGCTCCAGCTTCGAGAACTAACTGCTTATTGCGATCCGAACTTGCAGCAAGATTCCTTAGGGTTGAGATAGCATGGCATTGTATTTCTTCATGGTCGGTCGAGCCAAGAAGTTCTACCAAGGGCTTCAGGAAGCCAGCGTCGATGATGGGTGACTCGTTCAAAGGGTGTATAGAGATATTGCGGATACAAGCTACTGCAGAGAGAATAAGAGGGAGGTATGTAGACTGTAGCAATCGGAGAAGTGGTGGTAGTCCCCGTGCACGAACGATCTCAAGTTGGTACTTCTCGTCTGAAGCAAGGTTTCGAAGAGCTAAAGCTGCTTGGCATTGCACTTTTGGCGAGGATGAATCCATCAAATGGACGAGTGATTGGACCAGCCGTGGTTCGGTCTGAGCAAGCTTCTTGCGATTACCGGAATCCACCGCGATATTGCTCAGTGCTGTTGTGCAATAGTATTGGACGTCAACATCCGAGGAAGAGAGAAGCTGGACGAGGACTGGTATCGCGCCAGCGTTGACTAGCTGTTGTCTGTTATCGTCTGTGGCTATCGTTAGCAATTCTTCCGTCCGAGCGTGAGGAACCCCAGCCTACCTGAATGCGTCATGTTTAGTAAGGCGCCCGTAGCATTTCTTTGCACTCGCATATCTTTTGATTTAGCTAGCCTTGTTAAAGGCCCTAAAGCCCCTGATCTGGCAATCTTGGCCTTGTTATCCTCATGAGTGGCCAAGTTGGTGATGCATCCCACAGCGTTGCACTGGACCTCGACATTCGGTGACATCATCTGCCGTATTAGAGGAGAAAGACCGCCAAGAAGGACAATGGACACCTTGTTCTCGGCTATAAGTATGTCAGTACACAACATACGAGGGTCCCAGGGCATACGTACTATTGACAGCCAAATTACCCAGAGCCGCACTGGCAGCTCGCTGAACTTCTATGTCTGGACTTTGTAACAGGAAGAGGATTGGCTCGAGAGTGTCCCGGTCAACTTCCCTAACATCTGTTGCCTAGTCAGACACATGTGATCCTGTAAGATGCAACGACCGTATCATACCACGCTCTGTAATTTCTGCGAACGTCAAGCTAGCACTTCGCTGGAGATCGACGTTCTCGGAATATACTAAGGTGCTCAAGGATCGGAGAGGTTCGCCAGTAAAGAAGTCTGTCTCTCCACGCTGGTATGGTAGTCAGCATTGCGGGAACGGGGTAGATGTAAACGACATACATTCTCGAGGTACTGGAGCAAGTCCGCTACCGCCTCGCGCTCGCTGTCTGCCAACGCAGGCTCATAGAGTCCATCTCTCGACCGTCCTGTGTTCTGCTCATTAGACCGGGAAGGTTGATACCAGGAAAGAACCCGGCGAGCGGTACCTCTGCAACAGGAAGAGCCACAATTGCCCATCCCTCCGGTTAGGCGCCAAAGGACACTAGGCGGTGGAAGTGTGGGGTGGAAGTGGGCGATATACGGAAATGCCTTTCGAGAGCAGTGATCATTCACTGACAAATGTACTCTTCATAGCGTATAGAGAGCTAAAGGAAAGCCATGAAAGTCACGATAGTGTGCAAGCAATCGTATCGAGGCCTGCGTCCAGAATGCAGATCTTGTGAGAGAGGAAGGCACGAAGGGTGGTTCGAAGCTCCCAGCGATGCGGCCATGCGGCTTGCTTTTGGGATTAGGCGCTAATCGCGGCCACCATCCATAAAGAGTTAGCATATTTTCTCTCGGTGGTCTCGCCATTGCTGAAGATCCATTGGTTCCTTCCTCATCCCATCCTCTATCTTCGAGTTCTTGGCAGGCCTACAGCAGTACGGTGTGAGGCCGTTCCGATGCGCGTTTGATTGAGCCTTCCACTCTGCAAGTCCTTCTCATGTCGCTTCCCACCCTCGCGCACCCTGGCCAGCCCCTCGGTCCCGCCTCAAAATACGCCCCAGGGCCTGGAACTCACATCTACAACTCTCAGGTGTATGCCTCCCTCGGCGGGCCCGTCATTTTGAACTCCCCTACACCTGCATCAGCACCGCCCAAAACCAATCCCGCTATCAAGTCCAACCACGCAACGGCAAAACCTAGTGTTGGGATCCCTCACCTGGCTTCCTCGTCCAACACCTTACCCACAGTTGATAGCATCGTCTTATGTCGTGTGACCCGGATTCAAACCCGGCAGGCAACCGTGGCGATCGTGGTCGTGGGCGATGACGTATGTAAAGACGAATTCAATGGCGTGATAAGAAGGGAAGATGTTAGGGCTACGGAGAAAGACAAAGTGGTGCTTGGGGACGGTTTTAGGCCAGGGGATATCGTGAGGGCGTTGGTGGTACGTGTTGATGTGGACGCACTCTATGACCAAACAACTGACAGTAGTGGGACCTTATAGATCAGTCTAGGCGATCAAAGCAACTACTACCTGAGTACGGCGAAGAACGAGTTAGGGGTCATGATGGCAACGAGTGAAGCAGGGAATGCGATGTACCCGATCAGTTGGAAAGAGTTTAAAGATCCCGTCACAGGACAGACGGAGAGTAGGAAGGTGGCGAAACCCTTCTAATGGGGAAGAAGCCAGAACAAGGCTTCTTGAGCTGTGGCCGGCAGCTACGAAAATCATGAGGGTCATACTGCGGTACCCACGTTACGACAGTATGGTAGCTTTAAGCATAGGTACGTGTGTATTTCATATAAGGTTTTTCGATCTAACAAGACGCAGTTGGATGACCACTGACGTCGCGCTCCGATGTTGAGTTTAGAACCTTTTGTACCAATGGAGGACTTCTGCTCATGTGGTCGTGCATCCGGCATCCTGCGCAACGGATGTACTGAGAGAACTCTCTAGCCAAGGACTGCCACGCAAATTAAGAATGACCCTGGCTTTATGGGAGGTTTGGCCGTCTCTTCCTGCTCCGTTTTGCGTGGTGTGACTTGTGGAGACAACTATTCTTGCAGCCGGAGCGGAGCTGGGTCGTCGCAATGACTTGCTTCGGCACGGCAGCAGACTGGAGGAAAGTAGAGAGTCGTATCTATGCTTGAGTGCTAGATTCAATACCAGCAGCGGTAGCTTGCCCTTCGAGCTCGACTGATTGTCATCTCCGCTCTGGCTGTTTGCCCCGCATGATTTTCCTCCGCTGCGTGATCATATGTGTATACAGGATATACGACCCTACTCGGCCCCTCACATCAGCTGCACACTCATCACAATCGCCGCTTCTCTCAGAAAACAGACGACGTACCTGGTACATAGGCCGCCAATGCCCCCCAAAGCGCCCATTGTGCACTCGATCCCCACTCTCTCCCCGCCGGCCCAATCGCTTTCAGCACCATAACCATCTCACTCAGTATACCCACCGGATATAGCACGTAGAACGTGTTATATCTCAACCACGTCACAAATGCAGGAACATACCCTCGCAAGTTGAGCACAAAGTAGCTGTAGCGGATCACTTCGGTGATGGACCACGCAAGCAGCATGGTGCTGTAGAAAGGTGAAGGTGCCGTGTCTGCAGGATGCGCATTGATGATCGCCCAGACAAGTAGCAGCCGTGAGGAGACTTGCATGACAGTGGTGGAGAGCGGGGAACGGACAATGCCTACGATGGCCCGAAAGAGTTCGGTCAGCAGTCGCGGTGTAGAAGGTACGGAGAGACATGGCGTAGATTGTTCTCACCAAGCGCTGAATGCACCACCTCCAACACCGCAAGAGTCTGGGTCCATTTCACAAAGTTGCCGACGCCCCCGTAGACATTCTCGAAGCCGACAAGGGGCACGAGCAGTAGCACGCGGCCGAGGACGGCGACCCAGAGGATTGCGCTCACGAAGTTGTAGAGGATCAAATACTGGGTTTGAAGCTGGCGGCGGGACGCCAGGGTGCGATTCATGACCGGATGGCTGGTTGACAACCTCAATGGCACGGGGGACTACTGCTTAGGGTTGGAGAACCAACGGGAAAGTTGAGAGTTAAGGTATTTGGGAATAAAAATTGGGGTAGATTTAGGTAAGCGGCGCCGATTCACGTGATGACGGACTGAGTTTGAAGTCTCAGTTGTACCTCTCTCCCAGTTCGCCGCAGACATTTAGTTTCTCTTTGCCATAGAGATACTAGGGGCAAACTCAAGGGTGTGCGGCTTTTTTGGGGTGGCCGTCTAGGTGTCAGTTTCGCCACACTGATATCCGAGGTTCTTTATGGGGTGCGCATCATCCGCATATATGTATGCACTTACCCGAGCTATTCTTCGAGACAACCTGTCAATAAACATTTGACAAAGACACAGGCCACGAAACCTGGTGGAACCGAAGTAGAGCGGTTTGAGTAGCCTTGTTAGAGGCAGCACAACGATAGTTTCCCTTCCATCTAGATAGTACACCACAAGCAAGAGATCCCATGAAGGGCCTGTAGAAATCCTGCCTCCTATAATAGCAACGCGGCCACAATCATGAGACTCGTCCTTTCCAGATGCAGATGCACATCGTTCCCCGACACCGGCGCTATGCTTCGACCGTAAAACCGAGAAAACAGAAACCGCATCTTGGACTTATCCATATGCCAGGATCATAAGTAGACTTGAAACATCGTCTTAGGGGCACTGCAAGACTTCGCACAGCCATCGACCTGACACTTTGAGAAAGGCTTGGTGCGTGCTTGGCGCACCGCTTTCGCTTTACCTCTGCTGGCTCTGTTCTTTGTGCATTCGCCACAATAGACCTAGATGTCTAGTTAGTTAGGGACAGACGCGCAGAGTAAACGTATGCATACATGACCGCAGCTCTTGACTACCCACACCTGCCGCTTGATCTCGTCCTTGCCCACTCCAAGCTCTTCTTCGCAGTTCGGACAGACTAGCGTGTCATCTTCCTCCGGCGATCTTATGAAGCCTTTTCGTGGTGGTGGAGGTGCATTGTAAGTCGGCGGAGGAGGAGGGCGTTGCGGTGGGGGGTCAATTTGAAAGCCTGTGTGGGCAAAGTTGAGGTGCGCGGGAGGGACGAAGCTGCGACCAGGCTGATCGAGAAATAGATCCTCAGCGTCTGAAAATTCAACCTCTAGATCAAGGAGCTCTCCAGCTCGAGGCGTACGAGGTAGGTGGCTTGTTCGCGCGAACCCAGGATGACGCCGCATGTTAGCCTCGTCGTCCAATACCTGCCTCGCACTTCGTCCAATGTCGCCCCTTGCAGTCCGCACCATGTTTCGTAAATCGTTCCAGTTTGATAAGTGCGGAGCTCGAGATGCTTCAAAGAACCTTCCATTTCGGCCAGCATCTGCCTGCAGGTGCCTCGCATACGGTGCATCACCTGGTTGTCTCCGTTGTGGCCGTGCTTCTTGTGGGATTGATCGAGAGTACAGCAGCTGTATCTCTGGACTGCTGCCTCTAGCTCTATGGACAGATCGGTTCTCATCATCGTCGATGTCGATTACGCCTTGTTGGAAACGCGGTGGTTGACTAAACCTTCGTGATTGAGGGAAAGTATTTGAGTTGTGGGCATCGCGAGAAAGTGGAGGGCTATCTGGCTCTTCCGTGAGATCGATTACATCTGGGGAGGGTTGTGACATAACCGGCCTTCTCAGATCCAAGCCGTCGCCAGGATATCTGAGGCTCGGAAGGCGAAATGTGAACGGGGTTGAAGAAGAAGGGGCGTTGTTGCTGGAAGATTCGGGATGAGTGAAAAGCCAGGGCGATTGACTGCGGCTATGTGCTCCTGACATTTGATCATGCGTTCTCTGATAAGTAGACATCATATGAGTATTTGGCGCAACTTTTGATCTGCCGGACTGAGGTGTTGGTCGGCTTGAACGTCATGTGGATCACGCACCTTGTGGTTATGCCGCGCACAACCAAGTGGAGCGACAGAGATGTCCCCTTCCATGCCTTTGCTTGAGCCAGTTCACCCCGGGCCGTGTATTGTGAAAAGTCGTTGAGGCCGGAGTAATGTTAATGGTGAAGTTGACGTCGTGGAGATAGGTGGTGGTGTTGGAAGTCGTGGGTCGAGACCTCGATCATAGTGGGCTTGGTAGTACGGCGAGTGATTGCTCGGACCCTCTACTGCAGAAAGCCTAACCGAAGCTTTTCGCCACCCGGTTCAGCAGCATTCAATATAAATAAGAGAACATTTTCTCTTCACTACCTTACCGTGCTTACCTTACCAGAGGTAGGGCACTCCACTTCACAGACGGTAGTTGACGTGAACTCAACCAAGGCATGACCATACGAGTAATGATGTCAACGAAACCCATTTTCTTCGACTCCGGTTTTTACAATCATGTGAATTATCCTCAGCTCTGATATTGCACAGGCTCCTGCTTTTCAACAGGAGTTTAGGTATTTTTAAAGAGATATCGTCGCAAACGCCTTCGCATTAAAGAGATCCGGCCCCTTTACTTCGCCCCCAGAACGGTGATAACCCCTTCTGCGTTCAATGAAACCAAGCTCTGCGCATTGGGACCCCACTCAACGGCGACCGCCGACACAGCAGACCTCAATGGCTCAGACCACTCCTTTGACGCCTTCGAATACTGTTGCACTGCAAGCCCGCTAGGCCCTGCAGCCACCAAAAACTGCCCTGTGTAATCCCACCGTACACTGTCGATCTGACTCCCAATGTCTAAGTCTTTAATCTGCGCCGCCTTGCGAAGATCCCAGATCGAGACGCTTGTCTGACCCTTTACCACCGCGGCAAGCCATGTCCCGTTTTCAGAGAAGGACAAAGCATGTATGGGGCCCGAGGCGTCGAAGTTCGCCGCATTAGCCCCGGATTTGACGTCGAAGACTTTGATCTGCCCGTCAGCGCCTCCTGCAGCGAAGAGATGACCATCAGGATGGAACCCGGCGGTCGTCAATGCTGTAGTTACCGTCAGCGAATGCACTGATTATTCTAAGGTGCCCACTCACTGGAATTTGTGAAGATTTGCGTAGCTGGAACCGAAGCTACAAGATCATAGAAGACGTAGCTCTTGTCCACACCCACAGAAGCCAAAATGTCGCCACTCGGATGGACCGCAAGTGCACTCACCTCGCCAGCATGGGACGAAAAGCTTGAGACCTCAGAGCCGTTTTCGAAAGCTTTAACGACGCCAGCAGACGTAGCAATGACAGCTCGACTGCCCGCCCACAACGTATCGGTAATGGCACCTTTGCCGCCCTTTAGAGCTTGTACAACCGTATTTTGTGATATTGAAAATACACCAGCGACCCCGTCTGCGCCACCGACAAGTGCAAGATCGCCACTGGGATCTAAGGATAATGACTGGGAGCCGGAATACAGCGCTTCAGACTTCTTTATCGGCACGTATGATTGTATGGTCTCTCCGGTAGCCCAGTCTTCGGGTACAGCTCGTTTTCGACGAGTTTTGGAGAGCCTAGATAATCATATTAGCCCTTGTCCTGTTAACAAAAGGTTCGCAAAGTGCAAGCTTACGTCTCCTGTGTCGCTTCAACCTTTGATACTAAAGCATCTGAGAGTCCCTGTCCATCTACCTGCATAGCATCGCCATTGCTTGCCGCGCCCCCATTGACTGTGATCTTTGAAAGCGCCTCACGAGCCTCGTCCCGCTCCCGGGAAAGTCTCGCAATGACTCTTACCGCTGCATCGTGTTGATAAAGCGCTGTGCTGAGCTCTTGTCTAGTCTGCGCAAGCTGTTGTCTGAGTGTATAAGTTTCCAAGGCAAGTGCATCCCATTCGTTCTGAAATACAGAGAGGAGCGAGGGTATAGAAGTCAGTGTTGGAGGCCGAGGGCGGACAACTCGCGCCGACTTGAGGTCGACCAAATCCTCAGTCGTGAGCTCTTCGTTGGTTACGGGATCCTTGCCGTTTTCTGAAATATAGGCCTCGATCAGTCGCTTCTCGAAAACATTGCCTAATTATATTAGTTGGTTCTCGACTTCCAGGTATTGAGATTGGGGGATGTACCGCTTTTTCGAGACGCTACAGGAACCTGAGGGGCCTCGCCGGAGACTGCAGCATGTCAGTATCGTCTCACGAACTGGAAGTTATCAGAGTGGCAACGCATACTTGCACAGAGCATTGTGACGGTAGGTGGTGTGCCTTTGGCAAAGATATCTGGATATTTCTTACACGTCTTGAGGCGCGAACAGATAGTTCGAACGTTTTTGCGGTTCTTTAGCGCCGCGCTTGCGCTTCACAGAGCCGCAGCGGGCCCTGCAGAGCCACGACCCAGTCACGTGCCAGTGTACGGAGCGATTTGTCGAGCCGATTGAGCAGTCACGTGCCAGTGTATGTTGAAATCTCAAAATGTAGACATCGCTTTTCGCCGTAAGGTCGTTGACAAGCTCCTCGCTGAGATCTCTTCTCTCACAAGATGTGCATCTGAAATTTATCAAAAACCGGATACCGGTCATCACGTGTAGCAATCTACACTACGCCCCTCTTAACAGCATGTAATTTGGTGGGGAGCAGAGGATCCCAGACCGTCGGCTTTTGCCCTTAACCTTAACTAAAGTTAGGCATGATCGCAACCACACGAGACTGCACGGAACATACAAGCTGCCACCGGCGCAGTTACCTATATTTTCCAACCACAATCCAAACTTCTGAACTTGGTTGCTGACGCCGTCGAGTGGCGACACCTTTACTTTGGCATCTCTCTAAATGTCAATAGAAAAGCTCTGGCTGCAAGCCGCTGCTCACGGCCACTGCGAGTTTGGTCAATTGCGGTAGTTTGACTCCGCTTGCTCAATGCTCAAATGGATACCAAGAGCAACGTGAAGTATCAGGCATCTGGTTCCTTCGTACTGACGAAGGACCTATAACGGGCTTAGCCCTCAGCCACGTCCTCGTCGAATGATAGCTTGACTCTCTTCTTCAGCTTCTTCTTCGTCTTTGGGACCGCACTGGCTTCAAGATCCCGCCCATCATTGGCTTTAACGTCATCATCTCCTACAATCTTCGCTAACTTTCGTTTAGTGGATGCTCCGATAGAAGCAACCTGCTGCTTTCCATTTGCGAGCTTCTGCGTGGATTCCTCAGGTTTGTCGCCGGAGTCCTGGTGTTGACTCGGAAAGTTCCCTTGCTGCTCATCGCGTTTCTGCGGTGCCGTCTGGTCAAGGAGCGCTTCGTACTCGGCTGTGGTCATTATATCGTGGCTTTCCTCGACCACGTAGGTAGGCGCGTCATCCTCATCGTCGTCCTTCTGTTTCTTGGGACGAGCCAGAGGCCGCTCATGGCGGATGGCATCACCTCCACCATATTGACCTTTTAGCTTACGGAGGAAACTCGGCTCATTCGACTCTACAGGCCTGCTCAGCGTGACCACTGACCTATCGTAAGGCGGGGGCCGCCTACCGTAGGTAAGATTCTTTGCATTGAAGCTCATAACTCTTAGAATTGCGAAGAACTATTTTCAACTTTGCGAGTAGGTTAAGTCTCCGAGCCGTCTCACCAATCCAGGCGTAGAGAACCGAGAGAGTCGTATGAGAACGTGCTGTGCTCTTTCAAATATGACCTGTAGTAGTGAAGTATATCAGATACCATGAGGTAAGGTGTTATCAGGGACGTATCTGGGACATAGTGTCAGGCGTCAAAGAGGGTTGGAGGAGATCTCGTGATCTGGGCGGGATAGGTCCGTACTCCTACCTTACTCCTCGGTCTCCCGAGTCCTCAGTCCTCAGAGTTTGACTTTCTTGGCGTCTTGGCGGTTGAGAGACTCACATCTGTGGTGGGCCGCCTGCCGAGGGAACGGTGCCACTGCGAAGACGGTGGATCGAAACCTCCCCTTCTGCGCCGAGACTGGTGTTCGATGAGCAACTAAAGGTGCTTGTGTAGACCGTGGGACATTGGATAAAAACAACGGTTGAAATTCCGTACGTTGTAATGCAGAGTTCCCAAGGTAACGAAGTACCTTACCTCGTAATCTGACTCTGACATTATTGGTGGGGCGGGCACCGCTACAACTAAAGGCCGCCCGTTTCTCGGATAGATCCCTGAACGCCCCCCAGCGTACGAAGGTACCTACTCGTGGTGCTTGCTGCACGACGTACCAACCTCCTATCATCACCTCCACTGAGGTCATCTTGTCGCCGACTCTGCCTTCGATCGTCGCATCCACGACACATGCTGTGACGAACCGGCCGCTCATGCAATGCTGGCTGGAAGAGAAGAATAGGGGACATCGACGCCGACGCTCGTCTCTCGGAGGTCAACCTCCAGCCACTCGTTAAAACCTTTCGCACTGCCTTACCTTTTCACCACGGCCTCCACCAGCACTTTCGCTCCTCTTCGAAAACCTCTTCCGACTACGCCAGAGGTTGTGCGCGGCGATTCTGACTCCGAGGAAGACGGTCCCGCTCGTGGCTGGAGCCATTAGTTCACGCCCCAACAAGTCTGGACTGTGCAGCTCCCTGGCTGTTAGGAAATCCGCATCGATGGGGCTAGTCCAGAATATTCTGAAGCGGATGCCATCTTCGCCGAACCTCCCTTCTCTCAAAGATCTTTCAGGCGAGACAGAACGCCTATCGCCGCGGTTAGCTTTCTTCCGCCGACGGATACGACTGAAAGGCAACTCGAAAATATCCATTCCTCTTGGCGCCGTACTTCTTTTCCCGTGTATCGTTATAATACTCATACTCGTGCTGGTTGTTCGGCATCCGTCGTCAACAGGTGGCATCCTGATCCCTGCGGGGGCGCCACCATCGATAAGGTAAGCTCCGCCATCCCTACAGGCAACCGTGACCTAATCGATATTAATACTTCGGCTGTCGACAGGAAGATCAGTGAGAAACACGACAAGGTCTTTGTCACTGGCTGTCTCGAACCGCAAACCAATGGTCCTCGTGCCAACGCAGCATTCGTGGTCTTGGCAAGGAATCAAGAACTAGAAGGAGTCATACAATCCGTGAAGTCTATAGAAAGGCACTTCAACCGGTGGTTTCATTACCCTTATGTATTCCTAAACGACGACGTGTTCAATTCGACATTCAAAGAGACCATTACCAATTACACAAGCGGAACGGTTGAATTTGGAACAATAGAGCCGACTAGTTGGGGATACCCAGATTGGGTAGATCACAATGTCGCTCGAGAGGGGGTCCGCAAACAAGGGGATGCTGCAATAATGTATGGAGGTATGGAGAGCTACCATCATATGTGCAGGTTCTACTCAGGGTAAATTAATCCTAGCCGTCCCCAATCCTTTGGCTAATAACATCCAAGCTTCTTCTACAAGCATGAACTCCTGCAAAAATACGAGTGGTATTGGCGACTAGAGCCGGAGATCAAGTACTTCTGCGACATTACCTAGTGAGTCTCTCTCTTTTGAACACTAAGACATTTAATACTAAGAAGCCGTAGTGATCCATTCATACATATGGCTCGCGCAAACAAAACCTACGGATTCACTATAGCCGTGAAGGAATTGAAAGAAACCGTTCCCAATATTTTCCGGTATGCGTCGGCCTACAAGCGGAAGAACAACATCACATCGCAGGGTCTTTGGGAGATGTTCATTGAGCCACCTCCGGAAAAGCCGACATCTCTACCTACAGACGATCCAAAGTACAAGCCACCATTGCCCGAGGAGATCCTGAGTACAGAGCCCGGTCAGGGTGGCATATCGGACGTTGACCCGGAAGCGATGGAAGGCGAAACGTACAACATGTGCCATTTCTGGAGCAATTTCGAGATTGCGAGATTAGATTGGTTCAGAAGCAAGGAATATGAAGACTTCTTCGAGATGATGGACAGAAGCGGTGGATTCTGGATGGAAAGAGTAAGCGCTAGGACCGTGAGCTACTCCCTGTTCAGACTAACACTTGCACAGTGGGGTGATGCGCCCATCCACTCCCTTGCGGCAGGGGCGTTATTAGCGCCCAAAGACATCCACTATTTCCGTGATTTTGGGTACCGGCATACGACGATACAGCATTGCCCAGCAAACGCGCCGGGGGAGAGACAGCTGCCCAGGATACCATATCTTGAAATGTCGACCAAAGATCCGAAAAAGAGGAAGGAGGAAGACGAATATTGGGAAACATTTGACTCCGTTAGAGAAAACGGTGTGGGGTGTAGGTGCAAGTGTGATACTGACATTGTCGACGTGGAAGGCAAACAGGGCAGCTGTCTCGCCGAGTGGGTGGAAGTTGCGGGTGGGTGGGCATCTCCATAGCCCCAACTCCTAATTCATTCAACGTCCATACATATTTCACCATCCTCCGCGCATTCCACGAGATAAGCACCGCGTTACCTGCATCTCCTGCTTTACCGCTACTTGGCATTGGGACGGCGTTAGGGCGGAAGTACGGGACTAGCACATGCCCTTCGCTGTAATCAGGGCACGGCATTCATAGGCTTTAGGAGAGCCTTAGCATCTTAATGGGACTTCGTTCCACGAAACATTCAGGTCAGGGCACATCGGCAGATCAACATGATGTCACAAGACCTATGGACTTTGGCGCCGCAGGAGAGGGACGCGCCTTAAGGTACTTGGTACCATGGACCGCCCGGTCCGTTTTCTGGACCATTCTACGTGTTCATTCAGAGCATTGGGCGAGCGTTGTCGCCGCCCGTTCACTTTGTAACACAGCTGTATAGCCATATAGTAATCTGTCCATCTCATACGTGCCGTGATCTTTCCACCCTACCCGCGACCCAAAGTGCAGATTGAGATTGATCGTCTCTCGGGCCGTTTCCACGTTGATGGGAGGTAAGGTACCTATCGCATAGAATTTGACACCTAAGGGCCATGCGCAGGGTGAGAACAGCAAGGTAGGCAGATCAGCTGGATAAGCCCTCAGCAAAGCCATGATGAAATCGCTTGTCGATACCGACGCCTATACACCATTGGACTGAAGGTTGTAAAGTTCAACGACGTCAAGTTTTGAGGCACTAAGCGCCGGTGGCGCCCTACCTAGATGTCTCTTTGGTTGGTGAGTGGTTAGGAGCGTCCCCTGGTAAGTGTCAGGCGTAGGGTCAAAACAAATGGCAATTTTGATGTGGGATTTCTCAATGTAACAAAGCACCGACCTCGGGCCTTGAAGATGTTAAATTTATATATTCTTAGAAGCTGTTGAGCTCTGAGATGCACAGTTAGAGGGTTTCTAGATTTTGCAGTCTATTGTTGATTTATTGCTGGGGGACTTGGATCCTTTTACTTGGAACTGCCACTTAGTTTGACCCGACGCTTGTTTTTATCGGATCCTTATCGTGAAGCTAGAGCCATTAGCGCGGGGTATTCGAGGCATCTTCGCGGCTCCTTAGGCTGAGGAGGCCGCCAACCAGCGTTAGCATCAGCATCTCCGCAACCCCTCTCCAGAAGAGTACTAATACTCCATTCAGCAACTCCATCTCACGGTCTTATGTACTGGCAATAGAGATGACTTGTGAATTTGAATCAATTTGAGAGCAGATAAGCGGCCTTTTCGAGCTCACCCGCCGCGTCGGTTATAGAGCTGTCATCGGTCGCCAAGCTCCTGTGATCGCCATAAGAGTCATAAGGCTACACTCGGCCAACGGCTCAGTTTAGACGGCAAAGACTAGGCAGTAACCCAGCTGAGGTTTGTATTTCGCACTTCATATCGATACTCTACGTTGAGATGTCATCTGCGCAGTGAGCTTGCTCACTGGAGCAGTTTGCTATGTGTTACGGAGCACTTCCGGACCTTTTAGGCTGACCCGATGCAGTGTCCGGAAAGAGAGCAAGAGATACACCCGGACTCAACCAGGATAGCCTTACAATTTCCAACATTGTCCATCAACGGCAGAGTTGCCAGCTGGGTATTGCAATCTGAGCACATCAACATGGCGACCAATACTGAAGAACCTACCTTTGACGATACTTCTAGCTCATTAGGTGACAGCGCGTATGAGTTCATAGACGACTCAAGCATTAGTGTTACCACCTCTGACGAGGACGATCAAGAGCATACGGGCAGGTTTAGCTCATCCGGTGATGAGCGTGAGAACGAGCAAGAGCACAAGCATGAGCATGAGCACCAGCATCAAAATGGGCAGGAGAGTGAGCAGGAGCACGAGCAGGCTGATGGAGTCAGAGATGGAGGAAGCGATTCGAGTGGCGAAAGTCAGATCACAGAGTCCAGCAATAGCCGTACCGGATTTCAGGATTCTCCAGCTGCAAGGAACCCTGTGCAAGAACATCTTGAAAGCATAGCCACTGAACAAACTCGAGAACTCGAACATGGTGCACGCTTTGGCCCTTCATACATCAATTTCGAAGAGCCGAAAGCCTTGGACTTGTATCCACGTGATGAGATCAACGTTTCACAAGTCGTCAAGACCTTCAACGACCAAGAAACTTCTGATCTGCTCCATCAGATCCGTACCGATTGGAAACCAGCACAGCTGGTCGCTACCGTACGACAAAGTATGACCCAGAGAGGGCTGTCTGTGGATGAACCCTACAGATTGCTATATGTCGGTGATACTTCAGCCAAAGCCGCAATTGTCTCGAAAATCGCAGCGGCCTTGAATTCGAATCAGGAACAAGGAAAAGCTTCGTCGCAAAGATTCAACGTGGTTCCAATCTCTTCTTTTGGGGGTGGCTCGTCTCCAGAAGTAGAACTGATCGATTCCTTTGGCCCCGAGATCATTGTTGATGAGTGCACCTCGGCGATAACCGGACCAACTATAAGTGGTCGCGACAGTATCCACATCATACTGAACAACAACTGCAATCGCGTGTCCTCAACGTGGAACGGAACAAGATATGTCGTCGGGCCGAAGTGGAAACAGCCGGATGTAGCGGTCTTCTACCTATCAAACAACGATGAAATTGGGGCGAAGCAGGTTATGAAGCACATTCGATCATTCACGGGTCGACATGCCATTCCGACCATCGTGATTTCGGAAAGCCCGCTCTGGGGTAAGGCCAGAGAACTCATCATGTTGGACCACAGATCTTTGCACCTATGCATCGAAGGAGATGGCTCTGGACGCAGCGGAAATCGGGTTTTGGAGCGTTTGCCAGTTGACTTGGCCACTTTTCTGGAGGTTGACGTCGAGCAGCTTGGCAGGAACCTGGCATGCCTTTCATCAGCCAAAGGAGGGCTCCGCTCCACAAAGGGGGAAAACTCGATCGAGAGCGGTGATCCCTCTGACGACATCGAAAAGTCTCCGTTGAATCTGTTCGGCTTTAGAGGGAATCTCGCCGGAATTCCTAAATACAGGGCGCCAGAGATCAGGTCTTTGCTCATTCTTGGATCCGTTCTTTTCCTTGCCATGGTCTACACCACCGCTACTTTGAGTCTGCAAAAGTTCACTCAAGTATCGCCGCAAGTGAAAGTCTCGCGCCATCTACTCACGTCATCGGTTTCGGTTGTTTCCGCCAGCGCCACCACCGTTGGCTCTGTTGTGTACTCAACTTCTACCAGTGTCAGACCCAGCGTGGTTCCATCAATTAGAACCGAGGACTCAATTCCAAAGAGCACATCAGTCATGCATACAAACACCGACCTAGCATCTTTCTTGTTAGATTCCCATGCTTTGGCGCCTAATAAGTCTGACCAATTCAAGATACATGTAATTGGAGACTGCCACATTGTCTTGAGGCCACCACACTGGTTTACTTTACTGAGACGAACCCCAAAACTGTTTTTCAAGATCACTCGCAAAGGCGAGATACTCGAACATCAACTTTCGACGCTGTTTGAGGGTGTATATGCGCTCAAACTGCCTAGAGAACACGCTCATGGCGCATTGAACGTCTCGGTCTGGACCAAATCAAAGCCAAGGATCGATGAGAGCTTCCAAGTGGACTTTGGTACGCCGTGGCTTAAGGTGGCTGGATGGAAGAGAGCTGCCCAGGTTCTGACAGAGCAGATACAAACAGATTGGGGCAGGGCGCAAACCAGTCTAACCAGTGTCGTCAACCATACAAACACCGGGCTGCGTATATTCGTGGGAGATGCCGCACGTATAGCTGACGGGGTTCGAAGGAAAGTTGAGAGAATCGGAAAGACATCCCTCAATCAAACTACCAAGACTACCGACATCATATTAACGCAAACGAGGGCGCTGTCTTGCAGCGTTTCCAGAAACTTTCGTAGCCAAGGCCTAGCAGCATCAAAGCGATTGTCAGCGGAAGGAGGGAAGTTCCAACAAGAACTCGCCGGTCGGGCTCGCGAGGCATCTCGGCTCATGTCGCATTATGCTCGAGTCTTCTCTCAAGCAGCCACTGGTGTCGACGTACGGGAAATAGCGCACGAGATTGCGGTTTTCCGGAAGCGTCACCTACGTGAGACCCAGAAAAGCGCGCTTCGTCTCTGGTGGAGAATTCGAGGCGTGTCTCCTAGAAAGTCGCCACGCGCCAAGACAAATGGGGGACCGCCCTCCAAACACGGCAAGTTTGGTGCAGGAAGCAACAGGTAATTGTGTTCTGGGATGATTTGGCGTCTGCAAGTAATACTCAATTTTGGCGTTGAATGTTCTTGATCAGACTGATGGAGCTAGGTGGGGGAGTAGGGGTATTGAGGGTATGGAGAGTGTGGCAAGAGCCATGCTGCACATGACAGGAATAGGTGTTGCGTCCCGTAATGATCACGACCGATATCACTTGAGCGGGAGATAAAATCATTGCAGCGTAAAAATATCTGAAGTCATTGAGACGCACAAGCTTCCAGCAGTCCCCTCAGGTTTGTTTCGCTAACCTTAAAAAGACCCTGGTCGCTAGCGTTACGCTAGTCCAGCCAATTTAGATGGCATGAGTCTCAGTGTTGCATAGCAAGCCAGAATCGCAACTCACCCAAGCATACCTACTCGTGCTTCGTACCTAAGAATCTACAGGAAGCGTAGCCGCTGTAGCTGTCTCAAACGCAAACATGTCCGCAAACACCGATACAAAGCCCGACCCTCTCGAAGAGCGAGCTACCTCCGGTGAGCCCAAGTCGGGCGAGCACGAAACCACAGCCACCGAGGGATCCATGCTGCCTTCTACTCTCACCGAGTTGGCTAGCACTGCCGCTTCAACTGCCACCTCCGCCGCTGCTGGAGTCAAAGATAACGTCTTCTCGATGTTTGGTGGTGGAGCGAAGAAAGAGAAGAAGGAAGACCCAGAGCATGACACAGAAGAAGCGTCTGGTTCTTCCAAGGCCAAGAAAGACGCTGAAGCGGAGGTGAGTTCATCACCGTGGACTATTTTCCATTTGGCCCCCAGCATGGCAACACTGCTGACATTCTCCATAGGATGACGACGCCCCAGAATCGCCTGGAGTCCATTTCGAACCGGTTGTCCATCTGACCGAGAAAGTGGATACCAAGACCAACGAAGAACTCGAAGAGCAGACTTTCAAGATGCGTGCCAAGTTGTTCAAGTTTGACCGTGATAGCAGGGAGTGGAAGGAACGTGGGACTGGGGATGTGAGGCTGTTGAAGCACAAGGACAACGGGAAGACGAGACTGGTCATGAGGAGGGATAAGACTTTGAAGGTTTGCGCGAACCACTACGGTACGTTACAGGGCAGCGGACAGAGGTTCTATGTGTCTGGGCTGATAAAGTGAGTCAGTGGTCCCGGACATGAAGCTGTCACCGAACGTGGGCAGTGACCGAAGTTGGGTCTGGAACGCGGCGGCGGATGTCAGCGAAGGAGAGCCGGAGCCACAAACCCTTGCCATTCGATTTGCCAACAGCGAGAGTGAGTTCTCTTCAGACAAGGACAACCAGGAGTTGGCTGACAGTCACGTTCTAGATGCCAATCACTTCAAGGAAGCCTTTATCAAAGCACAACAGGAGAATGAGGCGCTGTTCAAACAGGACTAGAGAAGGATCCTGTACCTACGATCCTGGCGCGGCTAGGTTACACGAATCTGCCGTGTCCAGATTTCTTTCTGTTGACAGCGAGGCATTAGCCGATAGAATGGGTTTGTATGCAGCCGGTTTCTGATGTTTTTAGGATGAGTTTGATTCCAATTCATCATGCAGCCAGGTTCTAGCACTGATCGAAGAGCGGGAGGCTCTGCCAAATTGTGCTGGTCTCAGCATAGCACCTTAGGTAGCACTTATGAATTCAGGGATAGATCCACTGATTGCGTGGCAAGCAAGATGATCAGTAAGAGCAGTGTGGCGTGTTTTGCCGCAAACACATAATCGGCCAGTTAGTAATAGCACGTAGCTTACTGTTGTCGAGGTCGTTCTCAGCCATAATCACGCGTGTGAGTGTATCATTCCCCGTCACCGGGGAAGGCAGAAGAGGAAGAGGAAAGAGCAGAGCTGTTCGGCAGGTCAGCCTTAGGATAAGGATTGAATGGTAAGGGTGGGAAGGCCAAGGTGTGGGAAGGAGCGAGACAAGGAAGCGGTGGCAGCGTGCCTGTGGCCGGAGCCCGTGCGCGTGCGTGCCGGTACCCGTGGCGGTAGCGGTACTGTCCATACGGTAAGGTAAGGTACTGTACGGCAGCCGGCTGGGCGAGCCCCAGCCTGTCGCGAACCTTGCCCCACCCCCCACCACGCGTGCCATCTATGCCCATGCTCTGAACGACCGCAGCATCGCAACACCGCAACACTGCGACTGTAACACCGTAACACCGCAACCTCCACCCACTACTCCTGCAAGCTCCTGATCCTTCGCTGTATCGCCATGCCCGACGTGAGTTACCCTCCATGCGTCGCTGTCTTACGGAGTCTCTGTGCGTTCACTGTATATCAACGTACCAGACGCTGACCAACACACTCCACAGGTAAAACGGACGATCAAGCTCATAACAGAGCAGAAGCCAATGTGAGCCGGCACACACCTCTACCCATGCCGCTCCACGCTTTACTCTCTGACCGCATCCGTCAAATGCGCATACTAACCCTTGCAACAGCGACGAACCCTCGGGCGTTGAAGGTTTCCCGTTACGGAAGTGGAACATCCAGATTTTCCTCCTCAACGAGCATGGCGATGAGGTACCGGCAACCATCTTCAGCAAGGCTCTGTATAAATTGCACCCCTCCTTCGACAAACGCCAGAATCAAAGTTCGTCTGCCAATCCCCTGCTCCCATTCCTAACGCGTATATTCGCGCCAAACATAAGCTAACGGGTGCACTCTCGGACACAGCGTTCACGCGCCCGCCCTTTAAGATTGAGGAGAAAGGATGGGGAGAGTTCGACATGGAGATTGTGTTGTCGGCGGTAGACAAAGGCGGCGAGTTTCCCATTCCGCATGACCTCAACTTCCACACCACTAGATATGAAACGAAACACACGATTGTGAGTTCAGCCGCACGCTAGCCCGCGTACGGGAACGCTTTGTTGATGTGGGCCTCGTGGCCATGGGTGTAGACATTCAAGAATCCCAAACCAGGTCTTTTGGCAGCGTTGAGGGAATCGGGACCTACGCCAGGAGACGAGAATGGGATCAAGAAGATTCGTGGAGATGACTCGGCAAAGAAGAAGAAGCGGGCTGACAAAGGGGTCCGTTTCACCTTGCCTTACCCTGACCCTGTCTTTCTCGGCTCCGAGCTCTTGCATGCCTTCCTTTGGCCAATGCTGATACATCTTGGGTCTAGATTGATATGGACAGACTGGCGGACAATTTACAAAAGCTCGGGGAAGATGATCTGCTGCGGGTAGTGCAGATGGTCCACGACAACAAAACGCCGGAGACATATACGAAAAACGATGTCGAACGTAAGTGTGATAGTGATTGACTCGTCATCTACGGACTAATGCGTTCACAGAGGGCGAATTCCACGTCGATCTGTACACCCTGCCCGACAGCCTGGTCCGGATGCTGTGGGATTTCTCGTCGGAACGGGTGGGGTCGTAGTCGATAGCTTTTTGCGACGAAGGTACGAGGTACATGTGACATAATCCGTTGTTGCTTCCGTGGCTATCGCCCGTAAAAGCGAGGTGTCTTCTGTAGGGGCGTTTCGGCAGGAATGGATGGAGAGAGACACAAAGAAGGGGGCAGATCATGGCTCAAAGCTGCGGGGTGGCGTGCAGTAATGGCAGCTCTAATTCGCCCATCGTAAGGTCCACGGTGGCCCTGCGGTACCCGTGAGCTTGTTTCGCTCGGCCCGGATACCAGCTGGATACCATCCGGGCGTTCAGGGGTTGTTGTCGTCGCTGCTGCTGCTGCGTCAAATGGGTCAAACCTAATGTCACACACAAATCTTGCTTCTTGACCGCGTGATCATTGTTCGGAATGGCGCCGCGTTCTGATGCTGTTGCTGCGCTCCTTCACTGCCGTCTTTGACCACCGTACATCCTCACCTTCCCACCAAGCGCTCGCTTTGGCATTTGAGCTTCGCTGTCACCTTTGCTTCCTGCTTCCCAATACTGACAACGCACATGCTAACTCTGGCTCAATCGTTGAGCCTGTACTAGAAGTGACACACAGAACTGTGCTTGAAATGAGTTTAGATCAAGACCATACTGGGTCTGCTTGCGGACAGCCTTTCGGCATTGTGATGCTCTATCAATCACTCGGGTGCATCTAAGCTGTTGCGCTTTCCAATTGACCTTGCTCTTCTGTTCACTTGGAGCGGACTGCCTACGCACCCGGGCTTCTACCGCTTAGTATGTGCAGGAGGGTTAAAGGTATGAGGAGGACACAATGCTTAAGCTGTTGTTTCCTCGGTGCATGTTGCGATGACACTGCCTGACAGTTTTTCTCTGGCATCCATGCTCATCACGGCGGCACAAAAAGGGTGCAGGGTCGTATTTGCAGAGTAATTGCTATTCCATGTCCTGTATGCCAGAAATCACTATTCCATGGTACATTGTAGGTGGAGCCTACCCTTCGTGCCAACAGATCATACCAATAGCAGCCCCATGAGACACAGAAAGGCGGACATGTTACAAAGGTTGAATAATGTGAATCCGCCCATTTGGTATCATCGCTGCCGCCGCCCATAGAGGACTTGTGTCGCACCATCCGTAAACCCCGTGAAAAACGCCTCCATCAACGCCTCATAAGAGCGCAATGATACCCTGATAGGCTTGCAGAACAAGCCACACCCTGTGCTTAGAACAGTACTTGATGCCTGTGTGCCAGATTAGGTACTTGTTCATGCGCGAATCATATGCTAGCTTACTTCTTCAGCACCGACTCCAAGCTCGATGGGCTCATGTCACGTCCCATGGGTATCTCTTCAATGACGGCGCTCAAGTTGGCGACAAGCTCGCCGTCTTTGTAAGCCAAGATGGCGGGGACTGCGACCTCGTCCATTTCGGCATCGAGGTAATGCAGCTTGATGAAGCGGGTGGTGACGTGTTTGCGAGCCAGCTGTCTCAACGCGTCCTCGACGATGCCGCTGACGGATGACTGAGTGGTTGCGGCACCATCATCAGCACGGCTCACCAAAGGAGGGGCTCGGACTGGACATACCTCGTGGTCGTAAATACAGACGACCACTACCGTATCGACGGGTACCCTCTCCACGGCATCCAGGTAGCCCAGCGCATCGACCGTCTCCATGGATCCGTACTTTCGTTTGCTCGGGCTCTGCCGCCGGGTCCTCGTGTCATGCTCGCCGGCGCGCAGTTCGTCCATCCTATTCGCCCGCCACGTGCGCATGAATTCGGCCTCGTCGTCGTCGGCAGAAAGCTCTGGACTGGTGCTTTTTTCGCGAGCACCGGCAGAGTTCTTCCGTCCCGGAGGGGCCGCGGATGAGTGGCCGTTGGCCAGCGCTTGCAGTGTGCTCCGGAAGCTCCGTTTCCTGGCTTTGTCAAAGGATTGTGCATCGGCGATGACGCCTTTGGGCCCGGTGTTTGCATCGAAGATGGTGCCTTGGGGGATGTGGTAGGTTGCGGAAGGCATCGTCGCCGTATTGGAGGTGAGGGTATCGGCGTCGCCAAAGTCCGAGTTGACGGTGATGTCGTTGTCTGAAGCCGAATCGGAAGAATCGCTCAACTGCGCGGCGTCTTCAGGGTGAGGGCGGCTGTCCTTTTCCTGCGGATGGAAAAGCGCGTCGAATTCGTCCTGGGCTGCTGATGACATGGCGACGGAAGAGGACGAGGAAGGGGCAGCGAGAAGAGGGAATCGAGGATCAGGAGAGGGGCTTGTGGTGGGAATTAGGCTGGTTTCGGTTGACACGAGAGCGCCGTGCTTTGGCTGCTTTGGGCGTCAGGACTGGGGAGGGGTGGTCGGGAGAGGGACGACGGGCGGATTGGCGGCGTGGAGTCGGAAGTTAAGCAGTTCGATTCACGGACAGGCAGGCCAGGCAGGCGTGGCAGGTGTGCCGGCGTGGCAGGCATGCGGGTCAGGCGTGAACTCTCAGGTAAGGAGGGAACTCTCAGGAGTGAACGACAGTCTTGACGTCGTCGCAATTCCTGCCTAGCGCGCCGGGGGGGCCACCGGGGGAAAGCTGCCGGGGAACAACAGTCGAATGGGAAGCGGGCAAATTCGCCGCGACGACGTTTTCGAGCCTGGGCTGCCTTGGCTGCTTGGCTGCTTGGCTGTTTGGCTTGCTGGGCTGCTGGACCGTCGCTGCGAGAGCTGCGTGAGCATGGGCCGGCCACGAGAGGGGTCCGATGGCGCGCAACGTGGCGGGCAGGCATCTTCCTGGCCGCCACTGGCCTGAAACAAACCGGGGCTGCCCTGGGGGGGTTCCGCACCAGCCTGGCCAGCCTGGCCAGAGATCAACCCCGTGGCCGCAAGGTTGTGCGGCCTCATCCCGTCATTGGCGGTGCAGCCTGCCGTACACCAGGACGCCGTGCTGCATGCTTGTCCTTCCACCAAACCCCAACACTCCCTTTTCGCATCTCTGATCCCCGTCATGCAGCCCATGATCCAACAACACCCATCAATCAAAGCAAGAGGTCCACGTGCGAGCCACAGCTTTGCTGTTTACTCCGTAGTAGTGGACCTTGTTTGTGCTTCATCGGCACAATGTCCGACGACGACGAGTTTAGGCCATGTGCGGTCACGGCGCGGGACTCATAGGCTTGACACACGGCGATCCATTTACAATTCAATTATCTGATGCTCTGACTACGTAGGCCCCGATCGGAGAAGTCAATGACTACGATACCGAACGAGGTATAGGGATTGAGTCTGGCACTCTCGGGGTCAGGGCGTGACAGGCGATTGTGGACAATTATCTCTCGCTCGATTCCTCTTTCCTGCATTACCGACTACGACGGGCGAACCGTCAATGCCGCTCTAATCTGGATGCAAAGACGGAGTGGGTCGACCGTCGTCTTTCTCCCTTGTGGTGGCTGTTACCATCTGGCCTCGGTGCATCGGCAGGTGCATTGTCAGCTGTCGTGGCGGCCAGGGTAATGAGACACGATTTTCCAATCAGAATCTATTCAAACAAATTCAAGTACCCCTGGCATCGTGGCTAAGGCGAGATGGCTGCAATATCTCGACACCGACAACAAAAACAACGAAACAGGACCGGGATATCGCAGGAGGCATGCAGGAACGGAGACTGGTACCGCTGGATAGCATCGCGTCAATAACTAACATAGCTCAATCAGAGAAGAGGTGCGACGCCACGAGCGAGTCTGCAGCCCCAGGTATTCTTGTTGCTGGTGCTGCATGATGACGTCCTTGATCATGATGGCCGCCGCGCACGTGAGCTTCTCTTCGAGCGTCTGCCCGCCGCCAACGCTGATGACGGCCGTGAGGCTGTCCCCGCGCGCAGACAATGGTGCAACAACGGCTCCTGGCCCAAGAGCTAAGCCATAGACCAGTTCCTGTGTTGTAATGGTGTTCTGCTCTCCAACTCGTCTTCAGCAAGCCCGATCCTCTTTCACTGTAATGTATGAACCCCGCATTGTTCATATTGCCGTGATATTCATCCGCAACGTCAGAGTAGACGCTATAGACTGATCGAAGAAACGGGACAATCGCGAACAAGGGTTTTGATAACACGAAGCGCTTTAATTTCATGGCCATCAAATGCACGTTGCGGAGCAGTGATGTTACGGTTTCAGGTGTCTTTATCTTCTATCTAATGTGGAAGGAAACTGCTGGGAGACTGAGCGAGAGCCGATGGCTTGTTGATCGACACTGTAGTTGAAGGGTATACCACACGAGACCATGAGCAGCTGAGATACTTGACGCCGTACAAACGACATCGAACATGTGTACTCGGCTGCAGCTTTGCTTCGGAAATAGGAAAGTGGTATCGGTGCAATAAAAAGACACAAACGAAGGAGGAACGTAGCAAGGTCCCTTGATGACTGATTGTCCGGGAAGGACCCAACTCTCGCAGCATGCTCGGACGTGGAGCTACGAAAAGTTGGAATGTACCACCCGAGGTTCAGAGTTAGAGAGACAAGCCAGACGGAAACGGAGGAAGGTCATCTTTTAGCAGCTTCATCTCCAGCGTAGAGCCGGTGATACTTGCAACTTATAGAAGCGTATCCGTAGTATCCAGATGCAGTCGGCATGCTCAACCCCATCAAAGAACACACAACGTAGAATATCCACACTAACCAACAGTCGGCCACTTGGAGCGAAGATGCCAGTCGGAAGACGACGTGTGCCGACGCCATAAGAGTGGACAGTCCGCGGAAGCAGGTTCAAGCAAGGAAGAAATCCTCACGGAGATGTTCGCTGAAAGAGACTTTTGGGTGTAGTGCAGGGGTGAGCGCCGTGAGACCAGAAGGAGACCAGAGGAGCCGCGAAACCTGAGGGCGAGAGAGACTTTGTTCCACCTAAGACCCGCGCGATTAGATGGAAAGGAAATAAAACAAAGCAACAAGCTTCCACCTGACGCAACAGTATGACCAATACCTGACCCCTACGCTTCAAAGGACTAAGAAAAAATATCCACAGCAGCTGACGCTATTGCAGGCGCCGCTGACTCTGATTGCCGACCTGGAAAGCCGTCGACAACTGCCGCGCGCTCTCAAGAAGGCTTCGTTTCATCATGTCTCGTCCCAAACCCTTGAGGTTGCATCCGAGATCTTCCTGTCTTATTTTTCTTCTCACCGATATTAAAGCTGTACAGCAACTTCGAGAAATAGCTCGTCGACTTCAAGGTAGGTTAATTGATACGTTATGGTTTCGCGGCGGTGAGGCCAGGCACACAACCCCACGAGACGGTACTACCTCCGACGAGCAGTGTGATACCATTACCAGGCCCAAACCTTGAGCTAAATTTTGTCACGTGCATCAGCATATTCTCGAGTCCGTGATGAACTTGCAGTGACAAAAGCAAAGAAGAACGTACAGTGGAATCCCAAGACCCAGTGCACAGGCTGATACCATCATTGCTTACTCCCAAGCAGCTCACACGGTTCTCGTGACCGTTCAGGCTACCAACTCGCTCGCCACGAAGGACGTCCCAGACCTTGTCGCCACAGGTTAGCATACCCTTAAAGTCCCTTGTTTGTATGGCAGACCCATGCAAGATCAACCACACCCGGGATTTCAGAGCCTACTAACCTTGCATTCAAAGTCGTCGTAGCCTGCGAAGAGTAACCGCCCTGAGACAGAAAACGCCACTGAAGTGATACCACAAAGTACTTGATCGCTCTGTTCCAATCATCATCTGTCAGCTTCACGATGCCAAGTTGAGAGATATTCCAAGTCTCAAGAGTGCGGAGATACACGACATCGACCACAGCAAATTACATCATTTCGACTCAGCAAGGAGCTGGAGCAACTCTTAATCACCCAGAACCGAGTTTACCCGTGCTTCCCAGCAGAGCAGGGTTGGATTCCATTCTTGGGCACGCGTGATTTATACGAATGAGGCTGAGAACCCGCATGGAGACTTTTGTGCTCACGAGGGTCTAAAAATCCAACCTCCCGGGGTCACCGCTTGCAACGAATAATGCGAATGCCCCAAAAATTGGCACAGAAAATTGCGTTACGGCAGAGATTAGACGAAAAGCTTACCGAGTATTGGTTGACCTCACGATCAGCACGGATATCGAAGAGACGGCAAGAGGCATCATCAGAGCCGGTGCCGAAGGCGTTTCCATCTGGAAAGAATTGGATGGCGTTGATGTCGGACTCATGACCGGCAAAGGTCTGCACAGCTTTACCAGTCCGAATGTCCCACAATTTGGCAAAAGCGTCGCAAGCGCCCGAGACGAAGACGTTATTCTGGTTAGTTGGGTTGATGCTAATGCTCATAACGTCTCCAAGATGGTCGGCGAACTCGGTAACTTTGGACCCAGTTTCAACATCCCACAACATGCAGGTCATATCCCCAGAGGATGTCAGAATGCGGCGGTCGTTGATGAAACGGCAGCAAGAGAGGTATCCGGAATGACCGGAGAGCTCGCGAGCGACACGGGTTGGGCCTTCACGAGAAGAGAGATTGTAAACAGAGCAGATATTGTCCAGGCCACCGCAAGCCACATAATTTCCGCTGGGGGCATAGGCGCAAGTCATCACCCACGAGGAGCGGAGTGGAATGGCATGGACTTTGTTCGTGGTGTAGGCATCCCAGATGATGAGCTTGCCGTCTTGCGAGGCAGAGACCAAGTGCCGCCGATCAGTGGACCAGTGCATGGCATATATCTTAGCCAGATGGCCCTTGAGGACACGTCGAGGCTTCATTCCAATTCGAGGTAGCGTGTCGGTGTTGCCTTGTGCAACTCCACGGACTATAGATCAAAAATGTCAGTCCAAAGCCATTAACGAGGGTATCTCCGGAGAGATGCAAAAAAAGCGACTCCAAAGGACCGGAAACAGGATCGCGAGATCTTACGGGTGGTGTCTGCGAGCTCATCCTTCTTGCGCTTGATCCTGTCTTTGAGGCCTTCGGCGTCGCGCCTCGCGGCTGTGATCCTGTTCTGCATCTGCTCGCCAGACATCTCGGACGCCATCTCGGACAACTCCTGGTCTGGTGAGAATGGTGCTGCCTAAGTCCGATGGGTTTGCTGGAATGACTAGATTTGCCGTGGGTCGAGGTTTCAGGGGATCCGAGAGCGAGCGACCGGCGGTGAATGTGCGCCCACGCCAAAGTCAGACGAGAAGGAGATTTAAGGAGAGGACGAAACAGCAGACACCGAGACCGAGCCGCTTTTGACGGAGACGACGTTGCGAGGGTATTGCGATGGCTGATGTCGTCGTGGTGAAGGCTGAGATGGGTTTGGGGGAGGTCAGATTGATGTGAGGTTGACACAACACGGCTAGATCCGCAGTCGGGGTCTTAGCGCCTTGGCCCTCTGGGGGGTTGACTGGCGAGACTGATAGGGAGACGGGAGACGGGAGACGGGGGCAGCAGGCAGCAGAGAGCTCGGGGCAATGAACCCAAGAGTCAAGATACCTTCTCCCGCTGGAGCGTTCACGGAAGAGTAGGACGACGGGAAGGCGAAAGCGCGCACGTTTGAGGTTGAAAGGCGCTGGCAACGACCGTCACTGCCACAGAAAAAACTCAGAAGACTTGGAGGACTCGGCGTGTGGTAATGCCGACGACGGGCGCAGAGGATGGTCGAGACCACCAGCGCACGAGTCGAGGAGAACAGAGGACCAAGAACAAAGCCGACTACTTTAATACCAGACTGGCGCAGGTGGAGTGGGCGGAAGCAGGCTATCCTCAGCAGGCTACCCTCAGCAGGCTACCCTCAGCAGGCTACTCGTACTAGTCACTGCCACCCTCGTTACAGGTAAGGTACTCGGGAATGGGCATGGGAGCTATCAAACTCTATGGAGTAACTTTGCTCGCGCAAGGCGACAAGCTCCTCGTTACTCGTTAGTTCGCTCGTAGTGACTTCGTACTGCCACATTATTATCACATTCCTGCGCGAAAGTCTGCTTTTCGCAGTATCATCCTCCGTACTCTGCTCCGTACTATGCTCCGTACTATGCTCCGTCCTCGGGATTGCGGTAGGTCTGCTCAACAAGGAAAGGATCTACTGGCCGTGCTAGATGGGATCCAGAACCTTGGCGCGGCGATTTCTGAATATGCTGGTCACAAAGTCTGTGGATTGGGAGGTGAGTGGGAGTGGGAGTGGGAATGGGAGTGGAAGTGGAAATAGGACCGACGCTGTTACCGTGATCGCTTTGCTACCTAGGCATTTGCCTTAGCGGTGAGCGGATGGTGTGCGTTGCATACGCAGCAGGCTTCGGGGTCGGCTGCCGCCCGCGAATCTCGTGCGCGGCGCCGCCTGCCTTGCTGCGCAGCGCCAGAATGGAACAGTGGCTCGAGTGGATGGGGGATCGACTTCGAAAATGCGTGCACTGTGCACTGGCCTCCTCACGCAAAACAGCGAGGGGGAGGGGCAGAGGGGGTTTTGCTTGCGCACAAACATGCGATGGAATGCGGCTTTCCAGGTTGTGGGGTGTAACGAATCTAACGATACGCTCCTTGTGCTCCTCCTCATGGCCGGCCACGGTCCACGAACGTGCCTCGTGCAAGGGTGTGGTATTAATCTTTTCCAAAGTACATCGCGTGAGGCCAACCGATCTAAGCGCTGAGGCTTCCCCCCCCTATCATCCGCAACATTAATGCGGAGCTGCCGCCAATCTCTACGCAGTACGATGCTTCGGATGGATGAAACCAAGGCCAAGAAGAACGATGAGCTGGACTACATATGGACCGAGTCGTCAGTCGAAGCTCTGGAACGTACGGCGTCGCCCGAGGTGGCAATAGCGCGATAGGATCGGAAGGATTGGACTGGTCCACAGTCCGGGTGTTCAACTGCTGTTGTGCCCGTCGCAATAAATCCCAGGACCATGGTAATGAACACACCGTTCTGCTCCCGTCCCTTCCCTCGCATTACCTAATTACACCAAGTGAGATGCAGAGGTGGGTTCATGTTGGAAGGGGGAGGGGTAGAAGGGTGAAGATTAGCTGTGCCGTTTTTTTAAAGAAATGCCGCATTTACCTGGTGGATGACTCGATTCGGATGAAGGCCCAAGACCCAAAGACCGGGAAAACGTGGCGGCCACCATCACCACGAGGGAGCAAAACAACAGGAGTAACAGTCTACGAGCAAGGTACGTACGGAAAACTCCAGAGTTGAATAAGTACGGGTACACGGGAATGATACGGGAATCATTCGGGCACAACATGATCCGACCAGGAGGGGAGCCTTGCCATCAAGTAGCCTCTGTCTCCATGCGCGCAATTTCTCCTTTGTAACGGAACAATAACAGCGCAACGATAACAATGACAATGACAATGACAGTGACAAGACTGGCAGACGGCCCCCTCGCTGAGCACGGAAGCCCGAGTGCTCGAGATTCGTGGGCCATCTTACTCGTGCCTCGCGTCTGATTGGCCGAGCACGCTAAATGATCTGCCTCTGCCATGCCTGCTCCAACCATTCCCGCTTCCGCTTTCAATCTCTGGATTTCTCACTCCACTCCTCTCCATCAGCGATTCCCGGGTGTGCCTCCTCAACGACAACGCCATCGACCACTTCCGTTGAGCACCCCTCGCCACGCCCAGCCTGCATGTCCGCCCCAATCGCTGCATCATTCTATCTTGTTTGATCCTTTGCAAACATGACTCCTGAGTAGCTGTCGTGCTCGTCCCAGTCCGCTTGTGCATATCGCGCACGCCTTGCACATTCCACGGGGAGAGCAAACCTCATCGCCTTTTCCATCGATTGCCCATCTCCATCCATCTCAGCACTACTCTTGGAAGAAACAACCGCGACCCCAATCGAATTCGACCGTTTTTCACTGCTGCTGAGTAGTATCCTACCCGTGTCGGGCCTCGACCGTCTGTCCATTCGTACCGATTTGCCAACCTCGTTTTACGCTTTGACTTGACCTTCCACAGCTCAACCGTCCACAAGCGTATCGGGGCAACTGGAATACACGCACATGCTATCGACCCTCTAGCGAAGCCGACTGTCAGATTCCCGTCTCAAGAGGCCTCATCGGGAGCGTGTCAAAGCGTTTGTGCAGAAATACCAAAGCACAACTTATATCTTTCTTCCGATTACAAAAAGTCGACTGCTATATTCCTCCACTCGCGGTGACCCTTCGCCACGATGAGGGAAGTAAATTTCAGCATTCCCAATGTGAACAAGGCCTCGGTAGGCATCACCACGGCACTTTACGATCGCCGCGCTCTTGACTGCACGTCTACGCTCCCTCTCATCAATTCATTAAACCATCTTGCCTACCTGACAACCTCGTCCGCCCGTATACGGGATATACTCACGGTTGATGGTGGAGTTGAAAGGCTAGTATGCATCTTGAAGCAAGGCCGGAGCAAGGAAATGATGGAGATGTGGAAATGGAATCTTGCTTTCCAATGCGTGGTCAACATCGGAGTCCGTGGCTCCGAGAACGTTCGGACCAGAGTGGTAGAAGCGGACATGGTTCCAGTCATCGCGACAATACTTGATAACTACATCAAGATCATTGACAAGTGTCGCGAAAAGGCAGAAGCAGATGCGCGCCGGAGCGCTCTCCGACCTGGTCCGCCCAAGCCAATCGCCAAACCCAGAGAACACTTGGGTCGTCCAACATTCCATGATCGTGGCGAGGGCGTATCAGAGCATAGATCGTTTCGCCGTCAAGCACCTCCACCATCAATCGAGATTCCACAGCCGTTTTCTCAACAACAAGAACAGCCTGTTGACTCTGGCTCCATGGAAATCACCCCATTACCACCGCAAGGGATCTTGACGTCTCCACCAGAGCGCACTACCTTCGCGCGTCACCATCACCATCACCATCATCACCATCATCATAGGAGCCAAGACGGCAGGCACCACAACCTGCCTGGACAGGCCCCCGTTGGTCGCCACCATGTCCTGCAACCCTTAGCGACAGCCGTCCCATCCATGGACACCGCAGACGGGTTTGGGATCAGACCGGTTCGCGATGTCGATCGTCTACCGTCCATGTTACCTGCACTTCAAACTGGTATAACTTCGCAGCCAGAATCCCCAACAACACCGAATGCTCCAACAGCCCGCCCCGCAAGCTCGAACACTAGAAATCGACGGCGGCCTTCTATACGTCAGCAACAGTCTATGTCTGGAGATTCGGATGATGGTAATGTGGAGGAAATGGTGTCTGAGGCTTCTGGCGTCGATGGTAATGCAGAAGAGCCAATGGTAGATATACAAACCACTGTCGACATCCAGAGTGCGGATGGTCAAGACACGGTGCTGGATGCTGTGGCTACTCCCTTGGATCTTACCGCGGCGAATGCATCCGAAGGGCAGGAGGTGGAAACCTTCAACATTACTCACCGAAACGCCATCGATGGAAGCATCATCAACGCTAACGCAACGCCTACCAATACCGACCTGCGATTTTCACCCGCTCCTCCCACAATGAACGTCAACATTCCTCCGCCAACAATTCCTCAAAATATCTATCCACGTTACCTCCTCGACCGATCCGCACCTCCTGGCATTTTGGCTGCGATGCCACGCGACGAGGACGTTTTGATGTCCCTACAGCTCCTTGCGTACGTCTCAAAGTACTGTAATCTCAGGACGTATTTCCAGCAGTCTCACCTTGTTCCCAAACTCAAGATTGGCAACAACCTTCAGATGCTCGATGATCTTCCCCCTGGCGGCGAATACAACTACGTGGAGGAATCCGCGGAGGAGGAGTACTTACTTCCCGATGACTTTAATATATTTCCCTTGGTTGAGAAGTTTACGGTCCGCCACCATTCGCCGGACATGCAGTATTGGGCCGGTGTAGTCATGAGAAATCTGTGTCGCAAGGATGATACTCGTGGCGGCATTCGCCAGTGTGCTTACTATCAATGCGGCAAGTGGGAGCAGTGGACAAGGCAATTTGCAAAATGTCGTCGTTGCCGCAGGACCAAGTACTGCAGTAAAGAGTGCCAAAAGAACGCGTGGGTATACCATCGCCACTGGTGCCAGGTTGCGACTCAATAATTGCACGTCCTGAGGCTCCCGACTCTGGTCGGTTTGGTCGCCTCGAACGATTCTTCGCAGGAGCCTTGACTCTCCATTATCAGCAGCATTAACGACCATCGGCGTTCCGCCGCTTATTAGGCGCTTTTGGCTATACGATTTTCCTTAAAGTGTTCATCCGGTCAGCAACACTCATGCACTGACCATACCAACAACCGTCGTGGGCCCCATTCGATATTACCTCAGATCTCACATTATATGTTGTCTAGCGGCTTCCCAGCAATTTCCCATCGGCATAGCATCTTTTATACTTCAGCATCGGTCAGCACACCCTGTTCCTTACTATTGTCATACCGGAGTCGTCGTAATGGCAAAGAGTACAACAAGCAAGCGTTGTCACGGTTTCTTGTTGCACGGAAGTCATCACTCGTCGACCGAGCGCTTCATTTGTTAGTAGCTCTAAATTGAGTGATACTGAGTGTATAGGATTGTGGACGGTGCAGGGGCTGTAGCATAGTTGGGCGCGTCGCGCGCTTTCGCTGCATCTTGGAGACGTGTGCGGTCATGAATTGTATTTATCATGAGAAAGAGACGGGCAGGACTTCCTCCTTTCCTCTATTCCATAGCAAACGGGACGTTTGTAAACATACTGTCGTGCTTGTAAACCGCATCACTTCGTGTCCAAGACCAACTCCGTACACGGCCAAGAATTTGGACCTTTAGTCCCGTGTCGGTCACGCTGCTGTCCCCAACCATATGTGGCTGCCAATCTGCTATTAAGGTGCTCTTCCGCGGTAATTGCACCCCTTTCCCCCCCTCCTCCTTCTTCTCCTGCTCCTTTACCTCCCGTTTCGTTCGTGGCGGACAGCCTTGCCCGTATCATCTCGCTTGGTACAGGCACCAGTTCGGTTTCATTGGCTGGATGACAGAAATAGGCAATACTATACCTGTCCTCTCCGCCGCCCTCTGGGAAGACAACTCTGTGCACGGTACTTTTCAGCAACCCGTTTGTCCAATGACTCAGCAAATCCGCTACATTTACGAGAATAGGAGGGAAAGCGTCATCTTCCGTTCCCGGCGGTGAGACAGCTAAGGGGGCCCAGGTGGCCTGTGGAGTGAGGATTTCGAGACCGGGTTGGCAAGGGCGCTGGAAGAGCAGGGTCAGGGAGCCATAGTCGCTGTGCGCCCCGGCGCGGATGTCGACTGTGGCGTCGTAGTCGGAGGTGGACGCCTGGATGGCGGGATACTGAGTCTCGTTAGTCCATGCCGAGGAGAAGAACCAATTCTAGATGGCTTGTCGGGAGATCCCACGTATAACAACCGGAGAGTGCTTCCGGATGGACCCCTCGAGGGATCATGGCGGGAGGAAAACCAATCCTCGCCACCATCGTTGGCATCGATCTGTTATCGGGTAAGCAGCGTACATGGCCGCCGATCAGGATCTGCACGGTACCCACGTTCAGGCCAAGAGCGAAAAGCTTGAGAAGCTTGATGCAGAGACCATGACACAGGTCGGCAAAGTGGCTCAGGTCCGCTTCATTTGGCGCCAAGGACTTGGGCATCGACTGCTGGGCTCGGCCTTTGACGAATTCTCCAAAATTGAACGCCCTGGTGTTTACTCTGTCAGGGGTGGAGCGAAGAACAATGTTAGGACGCTGGCTGCGAACTCTTTGAAATCTCCTCGCTGTTCGGAATGGTTAGATATTGATCCACGCTGGAACGACAGGGCACGCTTGCCTTCTGGTGCTTCGGGTCCAAGGTCTCCGAGTGCATGCATGCCCATCCTCTATTCCCATATTCAGGGATTGCACAATCTACTTTCTCAGCCTGCGGCGACTGGAAAAATGTACGTGACTACGACGGAATGAGCTGGTGATAGGCGGAGGGAAAGAAGAACAGCAAGCACACCAAAGCGAAAACATGATCGATCATGTCGCGGGTGAAGTTGATGCCAACACTTTTGATATAGACAAAGCCAAAAGTGGCCGCTGCGTCGACTAACTTGGCCGGAGTGTCCTTGTCGGAGTTGGAGATGTCGATGATAGGGATGCGTGAGAGAGAAGCATGGCCGTTTGCTCCGACGGCGGGCATGATGAGATCAGAAGGCTGTTTTTCAACATGCATGACAGATAAAAAGGAGAACTGCAAGGTCATGGCGGATATGCTGAATGCTGAATGTTGATAGCCTAATCCTGGTTCCTTGGTGCCGAGTCATGCAGTGTTCTGTCTTTTCGATGGAACAAGGCAAGCACCAAATGCTTGACTACCTGCTTTTACTTCTTATCAAAGTGCCCTCGGAGACCACCTTGAACCCCTGAGCCTTTTCCTGAGCCTTTTCCTCTTCCTCTTCCTCTCCACGTCCACGTTCCCTCCACGCCCTTGCCGCAGACTCTGATAAGGCATGTACAGAGTAAGGCTACTGGACCCTTGTTTGGGTCCCGTCGAGCCCGTCTAACAGACAGCCAACGGCGCGTAAACTAAACGCGAATTAACATCTAATGCCCTACATTTTATAATTGTCTAGCAGGTAGATTAAGCAACAGTTTATGCTGAGCTGCGGAGGGGCTTTTTGTTCAACTCAGTATGCTCTTTCATAATGTTTCACTAACCACACCGGTAAATTCAATCATCTACAGGAAAGATGTAAACATTTATCAGAAAGGCCCTCTGCCATCTCTATAGTTGTAGTTCTTTAAAACCCGTCTTGATTCTATGAGTATACGTTGAACGGTTTCAGCACTCATAACCTGAGCAGCTAGCTATACGCCGCTGGCTGTCTCATAAACAGGTCACGTTTATAAGACAGCCAGCGGTGCGTAAGCTACTCACTAGTCATATTCAAAATATGAAAGCTGAAGGAGATCAGAACCTCATGATGTTACAGCTGTCCAAGAGCTGATCGGCCCTTGTCGATTGACAGCTTTTTCAAGCAAACTTCAGAGATGACAGAGGGCCTTCATGTTGGTGTTTAGATCTTCTCTGTGCAGCAATGAAACGGACAAGGCGCCCCTAAGCCAGATGGGACAAACATAAAAATGCAGGTCGCTAGCTGCTAGCTCCTGTTAGTCTGCACACCGCTAGCTACTTTGTAGACGGGACCCATTATTAACGGGACTGAGACCATGTCGAGCTTGTTTGTACCTTAACGAGTCAAGCTCTTCTCTCCCCGTCTCCCGTGCTCGGTCCAAAGTTAAATCGACTTTCCCCACTCGTACCTCGAATTAATTACGGATCTACGGTATCCGTACAGGATACCTTTTTTGATTACCCTACCGTGTAACGACTTCACACGTCCTCGCGACAAGAAACTATTCCCATCCCCATTCCCATTCCCATTCCCCTTGCTCTTCTCTCCCTGTCAGCTTGAGTTCATTCCCACCACTCACCTCTAGTCCGTCATCTCATAGCAACACTGTTTCCCCTCTGCCCTTTTCGATGGTGTTCGGTGTTCTAAAGTGATTCGTTTCTTTTCGGAGCGGTGCCGTCGTTCAGCCGTTTGATCTTACATCATGGGCAGTGAGTTCAAGACCTACAACAGCGCTGCAGCTCACTCGATCGAAGCTAACGCAGTCATCTTGAAGTTTCGAAATTCGACCCGTGGGCAAGCCGCTATGCCAAATCAATGCCCCTCACCTGTCTCAAGGACAGTGTCATCGGTATCGATGCGGCATATTACCTTGAACATCTACTTACGCCCTCAAAGGAACCCCTGCTCTCGGCGCTTGGAGGCTCTCCCTTGGGCCTAGAATCTGCTATCATGAAAGAGCTGAGTGTACTACAAGCGGCTGGTTTCAAGCCTCATTTCGTCTTCAACGGATTGGATTATGGTATCAAGGACGATCCGTTTGGGCCTTCTATAGCCTCCTCCCATGCGAACGCTGCCGCTTTCGACATCTACGAAAAGGAGATGCCAGACGAAGCTATTAACGTCTTCAAGAAATCAGGCAAGGCCTTGATGTGCAAGAGCCGCAGTGCCGTCTCTCGCTAACACAGCTATAGGCTCTCCTACCGCTTCTGCATTGTCGGAGTTCCTGAAGAAGGTATTACACCAGCATAGGATAGAGTTCACTGTGGCGCCGTACAGTGCTCTAGCACAGGTATATGCTTTTCCGTCTACTAATGCCGCAAGTCTGACCTGATCGCAGCTCGCCTACTACGAGAAGCATCCCAGTCAGTTCATTGACGCTGTCTACGGCCCCTCAGAACTCTTCCTCTACGGCATCGACAAACTCATCACCAAATTCGATCTGGCTCACGAGTACACGGAAAAGGGTAATCCCAAGAGCGCTTCACGATATGTATTAGAGGAGTCTACTTTCCGGTGGATTGATAGGCGCACGTGCTTGGCCGAGCTTAACGAAGTACCAGTAGAGATTTTTGTTGATGCCTGTTTCCTGGCAGGTTCGAATATTCTGCCAACCTTTCCACCGCTGAAGAATGTAACGCTCTATCCCAAAGAATACTCTTTCCGTGATGTAGTCACGATGGTGGTGTCTTGTGGGCGAAACATAACAGCGTTGTGCGCGCAGTACCAGGACGACCCTCAGGTCAAAGAGTTGGATTATCTTGACAGATACAGACGGGCTTCGACCGGCATCAAGCATCACATCGTCATCAACAAAGACGGAAATGTTGAGACGCTCGATAAAGAACATGCACCGTCAGATGTACACGATTGCATAGGACAACGTCTTCCAGAGGAGCTTAACATGTATCTCTCGCGCGGGATGCTCCGACCACGAGTACTTAGTTGGTTGACTTCCGGCACGATCTTTGTGACCGCTCCTTGCGAGGGTGGTGATTCTCGTGAATACCAGAGCCTTGTCAAAACCCAGTTGGAACCGTTCAGAAGACAAACGCTCTGTCTTCTCTCAGAGTGTCTGAACCGCTATTACCAGCGCAAGGAGATCACAACTCGGTTTTGGTTCGACACGGAGTCTGATTCAAAAGTCAATCTTAGAGATTTGCTTCCCTCACCAAAAGATGCACTTAATAGTTGGATCGTGAGAGATAGTTTGATTGTAGAACAGCGCCAAAAGCTTAAGGTGAGGACATACAATCTGTCGGTCGACACCTTATCTGATTCAGGATTAGCAGATGCCACAAGAGAGTAGTTTGCCAGGTTCTCTCGCATATGCCATTCGGAGCTTGTGTGACGCTACTTTCGCTTCGAAGACCTTAACGCCTAAGCCCAAGACTGGCTTTCAGGTTCGTATTCCTTCAAAGACGTCCAAGGCACCTTCTGACGGCTGCCAGCCTTTAGTGACTCGGCAGGAGATAATCACCAATGCTGTTTGGCGGTTTCTGCAACTTCGTGGCTATGTTGACAGCAAGCACGAGCTAACGTCTTGGGGAAAGGTCATGGAAATCACCTTGACGGCTTGCGGATCATCCAAGGAGCAAGAAGAAGCAGCCTTTGTAGCAGTGGAGTTACTCCGGCTTGGGTTACTCAACGCCAGTCCGATGTTCTCGAACTACTCTGGGACACCTCTCCGAGGGACAGGTCAGTGAAGATAATGCGATCTAGGGTCACAGTGACCACGACTGACTTTGTTATAGACACCGATAAACGCAATTGCCTGCTTGTGTCTCGAGTTACTTCGTTAGGCAAACTCCGACATCAACCAAAAGGCTACAGTGGGCCCTTGAGCCGGCATCTCCTGGGTTACCACTCCATCATATCGACCCTCGGTGCAAGCCTGAGAGATCTCGTTGAGATCAGTCTCACCACGATGTTTCTTGACGGGAATACCGATAGGGACCGCAACGATTGGATGGATCTTGCTCTTAGGTCTGCACCCTTATCCGTATCTCCTTTGTGCACGCTTACTTATTACAAGCAGTTTGCCATTCTACGATGAAAACTCTTATGCGCTCGGCGTTGTTATGAAAACATACCTCGACGAGCTTCTTACGCGCGACGACCCGACTTCCGAGACGACGCGGGCGGAGATGAAGGCCAAAGGTCCTGAGTGGTGTCAGTACTGCGATTTTGCCGGAAGTCTAGACGACGCATTTCATCTGTGGGATGCCGTAAGTCCCCAGCCAAGGTGCCATGTAGGTGACGAGCCCAGCTAAACAACGTGATATCAGGTCTACAAAGGGGTGAAAACGGCTGGTGCGGAAGTCAGGGAGCAGGACATGTGGGATGAGGTGGACAAGTGGCTTGCCGTAAGGAGATGATCTGGTTGATTGTGACCGAAGTGAGTCAGTTCAAGCATGTGGATCTGAGGGCTCCCAAGAGACCAGATACGGCCCAACCAGCTCGAAGCGACCGTCGAAGCACTATAGCATCACACGTGGAAAGGCTTTGCACTTGATCGGGGGACGAGAAACCATAGTCGAACCATAGATTTGCACATGCATCTTCAAGACGGAAACCGGCACAAGTATGTGAGCGATCAAGCAAGAATAGCTCGAGCAATGTTGGAGAGTCACCTTAGATGCTTAGAGTAGTAAGCCAGCTTTTTGCATGGACGCGTAGACCATCAGACGCATGACAACGCAGGTTTGTCTTTTCCAGATGATATCTGCTTATGCACTGGTTCACCGTCTGTGCCTTCAAAGACATGTGGAGGTAGAACAGTATGAGCTTATGCGAAATGTGATGAAGGAGGAAAAAGGGGGGGGGGACTTGGCAGATGTGGCGTCGCTTATCCGGCCCGGTTCCGTAACTTTCGTTGGCGCAGCGTGGCATCTTCGAGGCACAAAAGTGCGAGTACCTGCATTTGCATCCCTTCCCATTTCTCATTTCACCTTTCTCAGCAGAACAAATCTCTCTTCTGTTCGCACTTCCTCAAGAACGTTGCTTCGTTTGTCAATATCCCCTCCTCTAGCTCATTCCTCCTCACCATTGGGAACGGAAACGTGACGACTTTCTAGAGCCAGCCAGCCAGCCATGGCTAAACTCAGCTACCTCCTCCTCTCCTCCCTCGCCATCCTCGGTGCCAACGCGGCATCGTCCGTCCTCGACCTCATCCCCGGCAACTTTGACCAAGTGGTCCTGAAATCGGGCAAGCCCGCCCTTGTCGAATTCTTTGCCCCATGGTGCGGTCACTGCAAGAACCTTGCCCCCATCTACGAGGAGCTGGCGACCAACTTTGCCTTTGCCGAGGATAAGGTCTCCATCGGCAAAGTCGACGCAGACGAGCACAAGGACCTGGGTCGGAAGTTTGGCGTTCAAGGCTTCCCCACGCTGAAGTGGTTTGACGGCAAGAGCGATACACCTACCGATTACACTGGGGGCCGTGACTTGGAAAGTTTGTCGAAATGGATCACGGACAAGACCGGACTGAAACCCAAGGCAAAGAAGGCGGCACCGAGCGCAGTTGAGATGTTGAACGATCAGACATTCAAGCAACAAATTGGAGGCGATAAAGATGTCTTGGTTGCATTTACTGCACCCTGGTGTGGACGTAAGTAAACCCTTGATGCCCTAGAGAACCTTTGGAGGTCAGGCTAAGTACCTCCTTCCTCCTCACAGACTGCAAGAGCCTGGCACCTACCTGGGAGAGCCTTGCCGAGGACTTTGCCGCCGAACCAAATGTCTTGGTGGCCAAGGTTGACGCTGAGGCTGAGAACTCCAAATCGACGGCGGAGGCTCAAGGAGTCAAGTCGTACCCGACGATTAAATACTTTCCCAGGGGATCCACGACTCCCCAAGCATACGAAGGCGGTCGCTCCGAAGCGGACCTTGTGGCATTCCTCAATGAGAACGCCGGCACCCATCGCGCCGTGGGTGGTGGGTTGGACGCAAAAGCTGGCACCATCGAAGCATTGGACAGCATTGTCGCCAAGTTTACAGCTGGAGCGACGCTGGCCACCCTCTCCGAAGAGGCGATCAAGGCGGCCACCGGCCTGAAGGACAAGTATGCTCAGTACTACGTCAAGGTCTTTGACAAACTCAGCAGCAACGAGGGCTACGCGGAAAAGGAGCTTACAAGGCTGGAGGGTCTGCTAAAGAAGGGCGGGCTGGCGCCGGAGAAGCTTGATGACCTGATGTCGCGAACGAACATTCTTCGGAAGTTTTCATCCAAAGGAAGTGCCAAGGACGAGCTATAAATTTTTCATAGTTGGTTGACGGGCGGATCGGGGCATCGGAATGGGGAGGATTTTTGTTTGAAAAATCAAATACACAGCAATGCATCCTGTTTACCCATTGAAATGTAGTGAGGCCCGTGGCAGCTCTCTTTGGTCGCAGCATCAAATGAATGTCTTATACAGAGTACTGTACGTGGCAGAGTAGAGGGCATGTGTGCGTGCATGTATGACGGCCGAGGGTCTCTGGCAACAAGGTTGCAACTTTCAGCAGCGTCTCACCTCTCTCCTAGTGTTTATGCAGTCATCCTTTTTCGCTTGGCCAACTGGGCGTTCCTGTTTCTGTAGACGCTGTCGATATTCCGGACCTCTTTCGGGCTAATCATAAAAATGGCAAGGTAGAGAAGCTGAAGACAAGGTAAGAGTATCGGACATAAGTCATGAATAGAGGGAAACCAGCCAGAAGATATATGGACAAAATTAGTGTCAGTCTCCAGCTGGAGCCCCTCTCAGTTTTACAAAAGCAAGCTGACGTATCCAAATCCCCGAGGTCCATTATCCGCTCCTCAACGTCTATTCAGTGGTTCAGTGGTTGACGGGATCCCCAGTTAAGGACTACCACTTACTCTATACATATGCCTATAGGCTATTTTCCCTCTATCTATAACTTATATCCGATATTCTTACAGTAGCAGAGTTGAGTCATACAGTCCGATCGCTTCATGAAGCGATCAATCAACTGACTATACAACTTACTTTGTAAGAGACAGCTCGTTCTTGTTGATCCTGTGTATATAAATGCTGAGAGACGAGGATGGGCTGCTTGATTGCAATCATGTCTAAGTTATTTAATGACTGCTCCTGGGTATACCAACGCCATATGCTGATCGAAAACGCCTGATATATTGTGTCCTATGCCCTTTCTCAACTGGCCTGATCGGTCTCGTTGCCCGTTTGGATGGCGGCCTCCAGAGAGTCCAGCCGTCGTGACATGTCGTCCACTGGATCGCATCAGCGACAATAAGCACTCAGGAAGCATTGCAGGCGATCAGCTTACTCTTCGCGAAGATCTCGGCAGAAACGGCGGAGAATTTCGTGGACAGCCCGTTAAGTAGATCATCTACGACAGCGGTGAGTTCTGCTGGCGCATCATCTGCAGTCTAGGTGGCAACGGATATCAGTAACCTCCCGGATGCGTAAGAGCCGTAAGAAGCCTACCGCGTCTGTCCGCAGGTGCCCATCTTCCGTCACTCGATCTTTTTCAGGAGAGGACATCTTCGAGAACGAGGCGACCGAGAGTGGACTAGGAGTCAGTTTCTTCTTCGAATCCGCACTCAGCCGCTGGCTCGGTTGTATGAGGGTGAGTTTGGCAGCATGTTTTGGAGGAAGCGGCTTTCGGGAGATCTCCTGCTCTTTCTCCTTCTCCTTGTCCTTGTCGGTCTCCTTCTCCTCGCGTAGAAAAGGCGGCGTCGGCAGCATGGCGTGGAAGCTTGGCATCGCTAGTCAGCCCTGTGGAGCGGGGGACCCCCCTGCACGTTTGACCTAAAACGAAGAGGGCGGGCCAAACTGAGAGAACAACTAAAAAAGTCCAAGTCCACGCCAAGTCTCAATTCTTGTCACCGTTACCTTCACAAACGTCTCAACTATCCCAGATTACAGGAACAACGAGAATGGCAAAGAAGAGCAAATTGCTGGCTGCGCTTGATGCGCACAAAGGCAGAGATTTCAAGAAGGAGCACCAAATGAAAATGCTGAAGCAAGCAGAGAGGAGGAAAAAGACCAAGCAAGTAGATGAAGTCTCGGAGGATAAGAGTGAAGAACCACGCGGCCCTCAAGTGGATAACACACCGGCACAGCTCGACGTGGAGAGCGAAGGATGGGAGACAGACGAAAGCGAGGCAGCACTTACAGCTGTAGGTGGGCAATATTCCAAAAGGTTGGGCTGGATTTGACGCGCTGTACTTCAGATTGACACCTCACGCATTGATGACAGCGAGAGTGATAGTGAAGAGAGTTTGGAAGACGGGCTCGAAATTGCCGAGGGCGGAAGTGAATTGGGTGAAGGCGATGGGAACGAAGAGCAGGACATTCCATTGTCAGACCTCGAAGACCTCTCCGATGAGGAGAAAGACGATGTGGTCCCCCATCAACGTCTTACAATTAACAACACCACCGCACTACTCAAGGCTCACAAATCCATTGCCTTTTCCTCCAAGCTCCCGTTCTCCGAACATCAATCCGTCACCTCGGCCGAACCCGTCTCCATCGCCGACGTGAATGATGACCTTGCCCGCGAACTTGCATTTTACAAACAATCACTCGACGCGGTCAGAGAGGCGCGAGCGCTCCTGAAGAAAGAGGGTGTGCCTTTCTCTCGGCCCGCGGACTACTTTGCCGAGATGGTCAAGAGCGATGAGCATATGGGCAAGATCAAGCAAAAGATGACGGATGAAGCAGCCAACAAGAAGGCAGCCGCCGAGGCGAGGAAGCAGAGGGATCTGAAGAAGTTTGGCAAGCAGGTGCAGATAGCGAAGTTGCAGGAGCGGGACAAGGCGAAGAGGGAGACGCTGGACAAGATCAACATTCTAAAAAGAAGTGAGTTGTCGTCTTTGGTCCCACAGTGCTTGCGTCTACCGTTTATCAGCGCAGCTGACACCAGACTCTCGTAGAACGCAGGGATGCAGATACGGACAACGCGCAAGAAGAAGACCTCTTTGACGTCGCTCTGGAGGACGCGAGCAAAGGCGACAAGTCGAGCCGTACAGATCGGAGGGGTGCCGGCGGGCGGACCCAGGGTAAGCGGCAAAAGCGGGACGAGAAATTCGGCTTTGGAGGGAAGAAACGCTTCTCCAAGAGCGGAGATGCCGTCTCCAGTGGGGATTTACGCGGTTTTTCGTCGAAGAAAATGAAAGGGCAGAAGGCGAAAGGCGGGCCGCAACGCTTGGGGAAGAGTCGAAGAGCGAAACAGTGATCAAAGGTGTCGGTGAGGATTGGAAAAACAGCATGAAGCTCCGAGTGCGTATGCCTTTCCTTGTGCTTCTGTATTGTTCACTACGAAGGATCTGTCCTTTCACGACACAGCACCAGACCGCCAGCACTCTTACAGTGCCCATGCCAAGAAGCTGAGCCTGGGAAGGTTTAACAACCAAAAGGCATAGCACAACAACAAACCCGTTATTTGGCACTGTTGTTCTTTACCACTACCGCCTGCAAGAGCACCGGGCTATCTCATTTGCCAACGCGTTGCGGGAAAGGACGGGTATCGTGAAAACCAGAAATAGCAAAACAGATTCACTTTAGAACCTTTGATTGATAGGTGTAGGAAGTTTGGGCGAGGTCACAGCATCGCGATGGCCAGCCGAGATGGCCTGTATCCTCTGGATCAGGTTGCTTGGATCTCGTTAGCTTGACCCTTGAACCTCTAGTGACCGTTGGACTCACTTGACGGGGAGATAAGGGCGGCTCTCCTTGTATATAAGGTCTAGCTTTTCCTGAGCCTGCTCAGAATGAGTCCCGAAGTGGGATCTAATAATTTCTCTCGACTCTGGCTTCATGGCATTGTACACCTTGTAATTGCACCCATCGAACTGGCAGATCCAAGTATCACCGGGAACTTGGGGTTCATAAAATGGCAGTGCATGCTGCGTAATTTTAACCGTTGTACGGCGCACTGGCAGCTCCGAAAGAGCGGAGTCTCGCGATAACGTAGTAGCTGGAGATAGCGGAACGATATTGGAAGCTTTGTCTGTATCGGCTCCGGTGAAAATCCCATTTGCAGGGGTCGGCGACTCTACGCTATGAGAGTTCTCACTTAAATCGTCCTCATCGTAATCAGAACGCAGGCTCTGCCGCCGCCCCGCTGCTTTCTTTGACGACTTGCCGCCTGCAGGCCTCAATACCGACTTACGCTTCCGAGTAATGTTACTGCCCGAGATTTTGGAGCCTCCATCAGTCTCCTCGTCGGGCTTCTCGTCTTGCTTTAGTGGTGTTCGGGGCCGATTACTTGGGCGACAAGCTCGTCGCTTCGTTCCTCTCGGGCCTTCATCTACTTTGGCCAGTCGAGTTTCCTCCTCAATCTGCCTCTCGATGTCATCTGTATCCACTGCTAGAGCTACCTTTGCCTCAATCGCGTGGTATTCATCCTGAAGGGGCAGTCAGCACAGGGTACCGCCGCACATACCTATGGCCACCTACTCGGAATTTGTGTTTTAGGTGACGAAGAACCTGTGAATCCGACCAGGATAGGTTTTCTTGACCTTCCAACATCGATGTGATGAGGAATTCCCGATGCTGGTAAAAGCCCTCCACGACGTCGCTAGCATCTTCGCGTCGGCACTTGGGCTGCTTCAGAAACTGCCACATGTGAGTGAAGGAAATGAGCTAGATGGGGATCGTCTGAGAACCCACGCTTCGAAATTGAGCAACGGCATAACGCTCAAGAGCTTTTGCATTTGCTTGTGGCATGCGGGTTATGGCATTCTTGTACTTGTCGGCCAAAAAATACAACATATTGGTAGCCTCGACCATGTCTTCGAAAGTTTCTTCGTACACTTTCACCGGGTCTTTGACCTCAAACCAGCCAGCCTTGCCCGCTGCCCAGAAGCCTGATGTGCCATCATTGTACTGTGCGTGGGCGTATGCCTCAACATTGTTGATGACTATCGGTTTCCTTCGATAGTATTTCTTGTCACGCACTGCCACGAAAGTCAGTAATGTCGATGATTGAGGAGGCAGGCGACATTACCGAGATGGATCTGATCCTCGTCGACTTCATCCAGAAAGCCCTCGACCTTCACCGGATGAGTCCTGTGAGCTGCAAGGAGACTTACAAGATCGCCCGTGTGTTGGGACGAGATCTTGATCTTCGTCAGACCGAACTCGGGCCACGAATCGGAGTCGCCCTTGATCGCCGCGTGCTTCGGGCGGAGCACTTTTTCTTCAGCGATTAACATGACGCGCCATTTCCCAAAGCACTAAAGGATGCTGGTCTCGGTTGTGGATTCCATCAATGTCACTCCCCGGACGGATAATTGTGTGATTGCGTATCCGCTCCCTCCTACCTCTGTGCAGAGACAGAGAGAAAGAGAAAGAGAAAAAGAGTGAGAGAGAAAGGGAAAGGGAACATTTCCAGGAGGAGGGGTGAGACTGTCACTGGTGAGACGGTCACCCTCAGCCCTGTCGGCTTTGCATGGCAGGTGCGGGGCACTAACGCAATTCAGCATTGACCTTCGCTTCGCTTTCGGTACTCGTACTCGTACTTTGGATGAGCCTCAGGGCAGCGTCGAGGTCGTCCAGGGGTGAGGGTTGAGCACAGCCCCTGAGCACAGTCCCTGAGCTGGAAATTGTTCAATCCGCATTTTCATCTCCATCTTCCACCTCGACAACTGCATCTCTCACCAGCCACGGAGTGAAGAGAGTGCGGCTTGCAAGACAACTGCATCTTCTTGCGTCCTGAGCTTGAGCTTGGGCCTGACGAAAGATGATCTAGCGCACTTCCACGTGCAATCAAGTAGCTGCCCTGCCGCCTACTCGTGCAAGCATCTCGGCCGAGTCATATACAAGCGACCTCGTACCTGCCACCTTGCCGATCACCTCCAGCGCATACTGCACGAAGAACACTAGGCGTCCATTCGTTGCATTGGGACAGCGACTCGTTCAATGAACGCTCCTAGCTTCTTCTTCAGATCAATTATGCCCACAGCCAAGCTTGTCGAAGGGGTCTTTGGTACCGTCCACCCATCTACCTCCGGGCTCTGCACTGCTGACCTTGCGCTCCTGCCAACTAGCAATCAACAAACCTAAAGGTTCCACTTCTGCTCAAGTAGTTCGTGAGCTCCAACAAGCCTTCAATCCGTCCAAACTCTTCGCCTCGGCGATCGAAGCTGAAAAGGCGGCAAGGAACAAGTTGAGCGCCAACCAACGCAACCGCCGAAAAGATAAGCGCGTGCAGGTCAAAATTGGCCATGGAGGCACGTTGGACCCATTGGCGACGGGTGTGCTCATAGCCGGCGTGGGAAACGGAACGAAGCAGCTGCGGGGGTTTTTGGAATGTACCAAAGCATACGAAACCGTTCTTCTCTTTGGCGCAGCAACAGACACATATGATAGGGAGGGGAAGATTCTCAGCAAAGCACCTTATACTCATGTTACGCGGGAGGCAGTTGAGAAGGCATTAGCTGACTTCAGGGGAAAGATTATGCAACGACCACCTCTGTATTCCGCCCTGCATGTTCAAGGGAAGCGGTTATATGAATATGCCCGAGAAGGTAAGGAGGTTCCTACGGAAATTGTGGAACGCCCGGTCGAGGTGCAAAGTCTCGAGATCGTAGAGTGGCTGGAAGGTGGAAATCATCCGTTTAAATGGCCAGTGCAGGAGGCGGAGAAGAAAGAGAAATTGGTAGCTGAGAAGGTGCTTCATCTGAAGGACACGTTGGCAAAGAGAGGAACCGGAGATTCAAGTCCCGGTGGAGCCAACGAAGGGACCTTTGTTAGTACCACTGCGAACAAACGTCCTCTGGATGAAAAGGATGATTTAGTGTCCGAAAAGGGACCAGAACTGAAACGAGCGAAAGGAGATTCAGGCCTACTCATGTCAGGAGCGCTACAGGCTTCAGATGGTGATGCTTCCAAGATGAATGAAACAACAGTCATCAACCGCAGCGAATCGCCATCTCCTAACAACGGACCGCCAGCTGTCAGGCTCCGCATGACGGTGACATCTGGATTCTACGTTCGATCACTATGCCACGATCTTGGCAAAGCCGTTGGCTCGCTGGGCATGATGAGCGAATTGGTTCGGACACGGCAGGGAGAGTTTGAATTATCCAAGAATGTGCTGGATTATGAGGACCTTGGGAAAGGCGAAGAGGTATGGGGACCCAAGGTCGAAGGCATGCTCGATAACTGGGAACGCAAGCACGGAAGGGGTGCCAGTGAAAGGCGGAGCAATGAAATGGAGCCAGGATCCTAGTTCCGGATCTGGCCCCTCCAGAGTCGCCAGTCCGCGCCAGTCCGAGAACATAGACTTGTACTCTACAAAGGCAAGGCCCCCATCACGGCAGTATGGTCAGTGGCCGCCTTACACGGTTCAAGGCAGATCGAATGATTAATCTCCGACCTATACCTAATGATATCCCATGGCAAGCGATGCTTGCTTCCGAACTCCTCTAACATACACTATTTGCAAGTGCCCATAAGGCCGCACGTCCATTCTGAACAACGCCGTCACAATGCACCTCTACTCCCAAAATCATCCAACCCTCGCGACAGACCCGACAAGACGCGCACATTTCTGAAAACGCCTTCACCATCTATGGTAAATTCGCCCGCAGCGACGCCGTACAATCTCACTTCCTTGTCTCCTCCTCTTGCTCGTTACTCTCATAAGTGACGAAGATGAACGAGAAGAACACAACAGCAGCACCGAGCCAGTATGCTAGACTTGAATTCTGGGAATTGAGGATCATTTGACCGATTAGCGACAGCGGTATCGTCAAGCTAAGTCCAACGGTGACAACGAGTGGCGAGGTGAGAAGCATCGCGTACGCCCAGCAAAAATCGGAGATCAAGGATGTGATTGAATTGATCTGTTCCGCTTGGTTAGCAATCGATGATGCTACTCATTCAGCCATAACATGCACCACTCACCAGCACTATAGCCAGGATTCGTCTTGTTGGGGGTAGCTCGAAGGTTTCAACGCCCGAAAGGTGAAGGACGAAGAAGCCCGGCCATAGCAATACTACGTTAAAGACTCCCACGAAACCGAAGAACAAGGGCATGTTGACCCTGCCCTCGTCTCCCATCCGTATCTTCATGAGAATCGTGTAGACACCATAAAGCACAGCGCTGCCGAGGGCGAAAGAATCTCCAATCGCAATTTGCCCCCGAGACTTGTGTGGAAACGACCCTCTGTTCTTGTCGTTACTGCCAGATAGATCAACGCTCGAAATCAAAACAACGCCCGCCAGGGAAGCGAAGACTCCGAGGAGCTTCTTCAGAGTAAACCTTTCGCCACCAATCACGGCGCCGACCAGAAGAGTCCAGATGCCTGTGAGAGTCAGCAAGTGACTTGTGTGTAGCAAGGACATAGTTGGACATACTGCTGGTGGAAGTCAATATAGTCGAGCTAGCCACGGTTGTGTAGTGTAGACACGCCGTGGTGAAGTAATTGGCCTAAAACCTGGCGTCAGCGGTGTCTCATCGTCTGCAGTCTGTCGTGTTTCAATACCGCAAACTACAGCACCTGTCAGCTTCATTTCATTATCTTGGAGGAAAGACCATTTGTCTTACCCAAAGCATGCAGAACTCGAGGCTTAGCTTTGCCGTCTCCCTGACATCCAATGCCGCTTCCGTACCTTCGGGCCAGGCAGGTCCCAACGCTTCGGGAGCAGCCGCTTGACTGCCAAACAGACCGCGGCTACTTCCAGAGTTTCCACCCCGTAAGACCTCGTCGTACTCATCCGGCTTCAGATAGGCTGGCTCCTCATCACTCATGATTGGTGTATAGCTAGAGGACTCCTTCCTTCCCCGCCAGACTCTGGTGATTGAACCATTGCTGGCGTAAAGCCGTCTGATGAGGATCACGAAGAGGAATATTGAGAAGAACGAGGTGTTGACGTATGTAACGAAGTAAGGCTTGGAGTAGGTATTATCCGCGAAGATGGTCTGTAGATTGCGTGTCAGCTGCGTGTGATACGGAACCTGTGAGCATTGACGTCTTACGCTGGCTAGAAATTGGGATGCAGTCCATAGGAACACAGTAACAAGGAGTAATATGATTCCTAGTGTTCGCCGTGCGACGCCCAGTAAGGATGGCTTAACCGGTATGCCTGACCCTGAAAGAGTGTTCTCGGAGGTTGGTGAAGATGTAGACCTCCTCAAGTCCTCAGCCAGGACATGATCTCCCTCGACGTATGGTACAGCAGTATCCTCAGCAGCCGCTGGAGGCATTGCAGTAACGGTAGCGCTCATTGCCACAGAATGTTTAAGGAGGCTTCCACAAAGTCGGCCAGTCAATGGTAGCGACCGCGGATGGAAGATGACATTTGTATTCGCTCTTCACTGACGGTGGGCAGCACCATGATTACACGTCGGTTTCTTGATCTCAGTCCACACAGCAAGGGGCGCAGTTGGAAGGTCTTGTGCGGCGTCGGTGACGACGGTGGAGTAGTATGATTGGCTGTTGATCGTTACGTTCATTGCTCCCATCGCGTTAGCGCAAGTCATGAGCACATATACTTGACATGCGCCGCAGTCACAGCCAGAGTCAGAGTCACAAGCACTTGTGATACCTCGCAGTTTATACGATCATAATATGACAATACTGGCAGTATTCAGGCAAAACCAATAGCACTGCGCCAGGATCCCTCTCTTCCTGCGTTTTTCAACTCAACCCCAAGTGTGGCGCAAGCCATTGCATTGATCCTACCGCCGGCTTGTATATACTGCTATGCCTTGGCCCTTCAAAATAATGTGTATAGACATGAATGTGACGAGACCTGTACATGCTGGAAAAGGTCGCTGGACGCCAAGAGAACCGTCGCTATTCTGACTATCGATATTACTCCAGGAAGTTGAGAAAAGCCACGGCATGTGGCTAACATGCACAGCCGTCGCGTTCTTTGTCTAAGTGAATGTCTATCGGGTCCGAGAAATCACCGCTAAACTCTTCTGACTCCTCTTGCGCTAAGGCATTCCTGGCAATGACTGTAGATGTCAAGATTAGCTTCAGCAATCCGATGAGTGCAGAAGGAGTCCACAAAGACTCACCCTCAAATGCTTGCTCGACGTTGACGGCCTCCTTGGCACTGGTTTCAAAGTATGGAATGTTTCCCTTGGACTGACAAAAGGTCATGGCTCTCTTTGAAGATATCATCCTCTTGTTCTCCTCCACATCTATCTTATTGCCAAGGACCACCTAGCCGCATATTAGTTGACGTTTATAACAAGATAGGCAAGAAAGAAGACTTACAAAAGGGAAACTTTCTGGGTCCCGTGGACTTGCTTGTATCAGGAACTCATCGCGCCAGCTGTCTAAAGTATCGAAACTTTTGGAGTTGTTTACGTCGTAGACAAGAACACAGCAATCGGCACCTCTGTAGAAAGCAACACCTAGCGACTGAAAGCGCTCTTGCCCAGCAGTATCCCATAGCTGAGCATGGTTTCAGCGACGTATGTAAAGGTCATGCATGGCTTGTACAGACCTGCATTGTCACCAGGCGGTCATCAACCAACACCTCCTTTGTGAGAAAGTCTGCGCCGATGGTGGCCTTGTAGCTCGCACTGAATTTCTTGTTGACCTAAGTTGACAACGAATCAGTACCTCTGTGTCGCGACATGCTCTTCCTCCGAGTGGGCGTACATATTGGTTCATTAAGCTCGTCTTCCCAACACCGCTGTCGCCTAGGATAATAACCTTGAAGCCTCGCATGATTAGGCCACGTGAACTAGTTGGAATGTTTTATTCTTGACACACCTTGAGAAGAACCTTCTTTCTCGAAGCCATGCTGCCTGCAAGTGGGACCTGGAGAGTGGGTCCAACCGGCTGCGATGACTGTGATGGATTTCGGCGCAGGTCCGATGTTGGGTCAAGATCAAGGCTTACCTAGCTATGGTGTAGGTCCCGTGCGGATTCCGGGTAGGAAAGGTGAGGTCGATGTTGTGGGTATTGATGGTTGGGTGGCATGGGGAGTAGAATACTTACCTTACCTACGGTATCTTACCTTACCGCACGAGCGCACCCATGTCATGAGGCTGAGGCAGGCGTAAGGTAATCGTTATCGCCGGACCCGGATCTTGGCGAGCCAGAGAGCGAACAACTTTATGCAAGCCTTGTGCATCAAGAGCCCCCCACCACAGGTCGGTATTCACTACCGCCATCAAGTATCAGGCATCAAACATTAGACATCAGACATCAGACGTCAGACGTCAAGCGATGATCCCTCGAGGACTTTACTTCTGTAGAGACATGGAGCTGCCGTTGGACTGACCATCTTGACTTCAGTCTCGCGCGTTGTGTTCTATTGACTTGAAACATGCACCCCAGATATTCCAGTCTCCTATCCAAACGTTGGCCTCCGACTTGATCCCACCACATGGCTTCCTGGCGTAGCGAATACATGTCCGCTCTTGATGAACGTGACAAGCAGGAGAAGGCCGGGCAGGACATTTTCAATGCTTGTTGGGATCAACCCCCCAAATTCCTGACGTCAAAACCACTGACTCGGAGTTTCTAGATAACAAGCTCGCTGATAGAGCGGCGACCCTCGAGGCCGCTTCATCTACAGAGAGCCCTACGGTAGAAGGCCTCTCGGCCTCCCCACCCCATGCCAAAGGACGTACTACAAATACCGCTGATTCGCGGTCGTCCAGTCCTGCGCAGGCTGAGGCGTTAGCAAGGCTGAGGCAGGATCTCACTGAGGCCCAGCGCACCAAAGGGGAGCAACAGTCGCGCTTGAAGTCGGTCACCGATGAGCTGGAGCGGCTCAAGGTCAAGTCTAGGATGGATACTCAGCGCATCAGCGAACTCACCACGGAGAAGGCAGGTCTGTTGATGAGGATGAGGGATCGCGACGACGAGCTGAGAGAAAAAGCTAAGCTTTTAGAGGTACTTCGAATCTTGGTAACGGCACTGCCGTTCACGATACTGATGTCGGCTTGTCGCAGAATGTTCATGATGAGACCGTGTCACTAACTCTACAACTGAACATGGCGGAGGAACGGTCAGGGAAGCTACAGAGAGAGAACAGGGATTTGGTGGATCGCTGGATGGCACGAATGAGTCAAGAAGCCGATGCGATGAACAACGCCTCCAGGTTTTCTTAAGCCGTTTCATGGCCGCCTTGCGACCCCAATGAGTCTATGATCTATGGTAGCAGCTGAGGTCCGGTCATGTGTGGGTATAACGAAACGGACCGTACTCCAAAACATGCAGCAGTGTCTGTCCATCTAATGCGGTTTTTCCCAACTCCATCTACCAAGATCTAAATAGGCCCCTTGAGCTAGATCGAAATCCAAAGCTCCGAGGCGATCTGCGCTTCTCTTGCCGAGTCCGATCAAACCTTCTGGGGTTTCGGAATTACATGTTGTTCTTGTCAACGAAAGATCTAAGCTTAGAGCTATCCTTCTTGGCCACAAAATAGGTCCCTGCCGCGTCTGTCCAGCTCACTGAGTCAGACCAGTAGCGCTTCGTTTCCACTTCGAGAAGATTGACCGGTGAATTGAGATTCCTTGACGTGATTTTATGGCCATGAGGTACGAACGATTTCAAAGAGACGATTTGGCATCCCTCTTTCAGGTCGAGAAAGAGATTCATCAAGCCGTTGTTGAGCTGTGGAGTAAATGCCTGGTTGTTGACCAGGACAACATCAGCTTTTTGTAAAACGCTACCGATGGCCGCACTTTTCAAGAAGTCGCCTCTTTCGAGATGAATATCCCCAGCAGCAAGACCCCATAACCGGCATCGCGCCTTGAATTCCTTCTCTTGGAGCTCCGCGAGGTCGCACGCATTATCCATCATCTCGCAGCCCCAGCTTTCACAGCCAATCTCTAGCGCGGCCTGCAGGACAACGTTCCCTACCCCAGATCCCAAGTCTACGAAGATGTGATCGGACTTCATTCTCGTGTCTTTGAATATTTTAGATATGAACCTCGGTAGCAGTTCTCCATAGACGTTGTCCGTGCCATTTTCGTATTGCCGCAGGGTGCCAACTCGGGGCGAAACCGTGCGTGAGTAAGTCTGGGTAAGGACTCTCTCGATCAAGGGCAAATCAAGGCTGTGCAAGCTGTCAAGTATCCTACCAATAACTCCATCCCGCCGTAGCTTCGTCAGTGCATCGTTCCATTCCGTGATCACCTCCCGAAAGTCATTCTCCGATTGTCGCTGTATCGCCCGCTTGAGCCTCCGCGGATAGCCATGGCTATCATCCATGAACTTCTCGCTCTCAGCCGTTGGCAGATAGTTCAGGGCGACGGATTCGATGACCTCTCTAATGTCTTCGAGCGGTCTGAAATCGTCATTCTCGCGTGGGGTGACCAGCTGAAATCTACAAGCTGTCAGTATCACTGCAGAACTACTCGATGCACTGAGCACACCATACCTCTCTCTGTGCGAGGCTGAGGGATATTGCAACTCTATCTCGGCGCAGCCCGTCGATTCTCCAAAGGCAGCAACAAACTTGCTGGACTTGTCTACTGATGCGATATCTGCAGCGTGTACCATAGGGAAAGCTGTGGCATCTGCTTCTGAAAAGGCCTTTTGGCATCGGATCTGGCGTTTTGGGTCCGCCTCTGTCTCAGCACTGGTCTTAGCCCTCTTTCGTGAAGCGCCCAGCGAAACGTCACTACCACTGTCATCGCTGCTCGTATCGAAGCGCTGCTGTGCTGGTGAGACCCGCTTCCGTGAGTCTTGACGGCGTGGTTTCAGCGAAGTGGAGGTCGTCCCGTTGCGCTTCAAGCCTTGCGAAGGCCGAGAGTTGTCGATTTTAGATCTTTGTGGGGTGGGAATGAAGCGCTTACGCGGATCAGGAGCTGTGGAGACGGTCTCTCTTCTGATCTGCGATGTTTGGGGCTTCAGGGCTGTTTGACCTTTTTTCTGGATATGGTCAAAGAAACCCATGTCACGAGGGCTTTACACAAATTTGCAGTAATGCATCATTATGTAGCAAAATATAGAAAGAATACTGGGCTCGAAGCAAAGAGCAAAGTCTGTGGCTGGAGCAGTGGAAGCAGAAGAGGGGGTGGAGGAAATGATAGAGATGGATGATATGTAGGAGAAATGAAGGTGTCGGTGTTGATCGCATGGTTCAGATGCACAAGCATGGGCACAAATGCACAAAGTTCTTAGGTTATGCTCGACATCCGAGACAGCGTCGGAGAAGCACCCTTGCAGGTCAGCATCTCTACCCTTCACCTACCGTTGCTCCCGAAAGACTACAGTCGAGATCCAGCTACGGATGATCACTCGCCATCTGACGAGCAACACAAGGGACAGACTGGTTGATAATAACGGCACAGCGCTATGAAACATTGACGTGTCTATAATATGTACAGAGTCAATTGTGCATTCCTACTACTATTTTTACCGTGTCGAACATGATCCTCTATTTCTCATACGCCATGTCTCTATCCTCCTAAAGCGCCAGTTTTCAGCGCCCTGAGATCCACGCCAGACGACCGTTGCTACAACTTCTATACACATTTCAAAGCTTTGATCTCACGCCTTCAAGCCGGAATTTGACATCTTTCAGTGCCTTGTTCGAAGGCTTCCATTCATCGAACTGCTTTAGCAGCTCATTCGTCTCATCCGACAGCTCCGTCCGTACGTACTCCTCTTCAAGGACGCCTCGCATTGCAAATGGTAGTATGTATGGGTTCGGCGGACTGGGCATTGTTTCTCGTTTTGTCTGCAAAGGTACTTCACTAACAGAGCTTGTCTCCAAGGCGTGCTCAACCGCGAGGCTGTATAAAGAGAGATCAGATCAGCATAAAGTCCTATCACGCGGTTCTGATTCGGGGCTCGTACTAATAGACCGCATCATCATCGTAGATTCGAGAGTGGCCTTCTCCGCCGTACAGACTTCCAGCAAGTGGTGTACTCAGCTCGCGGATAAGGCCGTGATCCGAGATACCGAGGTTCCGTAATTTCAGTGCAAAGCCGACAAGATGTGTGAGACTATCATCTCAGTCAGTACATGCCTGATAGTATGACAAGCTCTGAGTAGTATAATAAAAACTGAAGGGCTTACAAATCCGGCGCGTGAACCCTGCCATCGACGAACACAGCCCTGTATATGTTGGGATGGCTAATGGGACCGAACGTCGAGGACTGATTGACCCGGCATCAGCTAACGAAGCTAAAGCGCAGATAGACGACTGACCTCGAGTGACACAAGCTGATCATCTATACTACCAACGTATACAATTTTAATACCGAATCGCAAAGCAGTGTCTAATGCTACCTCGTAATCTCTCGATACTGTACTGTCTGGCCTTGCGAATTCGAAGAGCTCTCCAGCTGAACCACTGATCCACCGAGATTTGTAGTCGGCAAACGGGCCCAGATTGACGCCCGCCATTGCACAGACGCTAATTCGAGCTGCGTTGACGCATCCGAATGCTATCAGCTTAGCCACCAGCATCATGGTTACGGGAACGCCTTGGCTATGGCAAGCAAACATGACAAAGTCGGCTCTGCGAATCTCCTCGATCCAGTTGAGCATGAGTTTCCATAGAAGATGTATCCGCTCGGCGATCCTACCTTCACCTTCCAAAGCCACCTTCTCGACCTCACATGAGTAGCCGTGATCCTGCGTCCACTTGTGGATAGCGTTGGCGGCCGAATTGGCGAAGCGTATGGAGGTACCAGTTGGCTGCCCAAGAACAGTGCGGATAAGTGGTGCTGGAAAATACCCGTGGACTCCAATTGCCAAAGCTTTCCTGATTCTCGGTGGATCTCGAACGAGGGTGACTTGCGTCTGCTTCGGCAGCTTGTTGTAATTCAGTAGCCGGCTGAGCTGCTGTAAGAGACTTGGAGTCTCCAGCACAGGATAAGTCTGCTTGAAAGCCGGGAGTAGAAGATTTGGCGCTGTCTTGGGTGATGAAGTTGAACCAGCTTTCGAAGGCTTGGCTACTTCCAAGGATGTCGTGTCTAACATAGATGCGGGTTGTGCACCTTGAGATGAATCTCTATCTTTCACAATTTCCAAAGATTGTGGTCTATCTCTTTTTCCTGATTTATTCAGTGTGCTAGGTACGCCTTTCACATCACCGACTACCGCATTCTCCGGCTGCGCCAATGAAGGCGCACCAGCCACGGCTAATTTACCAGCATGTTCCCCAGCCAAGCCAGAATCACTAGTAGCCTTGCTGGTATCCCTTGACCAGAAAGTCCATCCCGATGATCTCTCCGCGGTCGATGGTACAGAAGAGGTTTCAAGCACATCAGGTTTGCCGATCTGTTTCTTAGGACCTGAAGGGTCCGTATTCGCACTAGGAGCCAATATGGACGGAATATCAGCGTCGGACGTAGTGGATTTAGGTATGCTTTCCTGTGGCGCTGGACTTGCACTGCTCCAGAGGCCAAGCCAAGACCGAGGCTGCTGCTCTCTCTGGGCACTTACGGCTCGCGGATTGGGATCTGAGTTTCTTCGTTGATCTGGGGTGAAGCCTTCTTGTACCTCTGGCAGGTTTGATGGGGCTGCCTCTTGTAGGGTTGGTCTATTAGCATCTACAGCCTTCCCGGACTCCTCGATGCCCTGTGACGCAATCAGGTTACGATCTTCGGAGGTCCCACTCCGTGAAAACCAGCCTAGCCAACCTGCCGACTCATTCGCTTGCCCTTGCTCCGAAGAAGTGTTGTTATCGAGTCGTTTCGAGTCTTTTGTTTTGTTCTCCCTTTCTTCCTCCTGCTTCGGATTGGTGCCAAGGTCTAGTTTCGCCTCGGACTGCCCCGTGTGTCCCTCCGAGAGGGGATCTTTTGCATTGGTCACGGCTTTATTCTCTTCTGCTGGGGGCGCCCTTGGTAACGCGTCGTTGAGACTAGACTGGGCACTTGAAGTTATGTTGAGCTTTGTTGTTGTGGCGGCAAGAGGTAACGATCTGGTGGAGCCGCCTATGCCCCGCGCTCGATATATTGATGGAGACTGGAAGGAACCTGAAGGCGTTCGAGGTGCTCGGGGGGACGAAATTAAATCCGTAGCTGCATTCTTCGCGGCTGAAATACTTTCCCTGGCAAGATGCGTTACGGGAGCCGCTTTGGGGAATCGTGGCCATGTACCGCCATACCAGCTACTCGTAGATCGTGGCTATATCAAGTCAAAACATGTACGCAACGATCGGTGTGATGAAACGGTCTCACTGTGCTAACGCCCCCATTGCTCATCCGAGCTTCGGCTGCATTGCCGGACTTTTCCAGTGACTCCACAGGTGGTTCGAGTTCTTTAAAGCCCTCGGGCTCGTGAGGTAAAGGAACTTTTGCCGCTGCTTCTGGGAGCTCCTCAGAGAGTTTTGTATCTGCCTTCGGGTTTGGCTTGACTCGTTTGCGAGGTCCCATGGGTAGCACGGGAAGGCGACGTGATTGTGTGGAGAATTTGAAGAGTTATTGAGAAAGCCGACACTCCGCGCCGTGCCGATACATGTACAGTAACGGCGGTATCGGGCGACCAGCAAGCTACATTGAACGGTGTCGGGTGAGTCGTCAAATGTCATATGGCTGGCAGTCAGCCTCATCAGCCTTACCTGAAGCCACCTACCTTGCCTTGCGAATAATTTACCGTACCACTCACGACTATCATACTTTACCGTACGCGTGGGGGAGTAAGCGAGCGCCCCACCGATGCTTGTCAAGCGGCACTCCTGTACCCCGGTACCCTTGTACCCCTGCACCCCGGTATCTTTGGCGTCCGCTTTTTTCACTTCTTCGAAATCAGATCAAACTCGGAAACAGCACCAAGATTTGCTGAAGGCCATGGGTATACAGAAGAAGGTCAGTACCGTCACAGCTTTGGTGATCCTCGCTGATAGTCTGAACAGCACGGCAAAGGCCGGCTTGACAAATGGTACAAGCTCGCAAAGGAAAAGGGCTACAGAGCCCGCGCCGCCTTCAAACTCATACAGCTGAACAGGAAATACAATTTCCTTGAGAAGAGCAAAGTCTTGCTCGACCTATGTGCTGCACCAGGAGTATGATCCGCTTCGCGCACATGAACACCAATAGGCTGACCAAGATCTCAGTCATGGTGTCAGGTTGCCGCGGAGACGATGCCGGCTAATAGTCTTATCGTTGGTGTAGACCTTGCCCCTATCAAGCCAATCCCGAGAACGATTACCTTCCAAAGCGACATCACCACCGATAAGTGTCGTGCTACGATCAGACAGCATTTGAAGACCTGGAAGGCGGATACTGTGCTCCATGATGGCGCGCCCAACGTCGGTACGGCGTGGGTACAAGATGCATTCTCCCAAGCAGAACTGGCTCTTCAGGCAATGAAACTTGCAACGGAATTCCTAATCGAAGGCGGTACTTTCGTTACCAAGGTTTTCCGGTCAAAGGATTATAATGCGCTTCTCTGGGTTTTCAACCAGCTTTTTACTAAAGTGGAGGCTACCAAACCGCCATCCTCTCGAAATGTCTCCGCGGAGATCTTCGTCGTCTGTCGAGGATTCAGGGCTCCGAAGCGGATAGATCCCAAATTCCTTGATCCTCGCTCGGTCTTCGCAGAGCTTACAGATCCGACGCCCAATCACGAAGCCAAAGTCTTCAACCCGGAGAAAAAAAAACGGAAACGAGATGGTTATGAAGAAGGCGACTATACACAGTTTAAAGACGCTCCTGCAAGCGAGTTCATACAGACATCTGACCCCATAGCAATGCTGGGCAGTCTCAACAAGCTGAGCTTCGAGCAGAAGGGGCATGGCGATATAGCTCTTACCGCTCTTGACCAATTGCGCGAAACGACTGTCGAGATCCGTGACTGTTGTGCTGATCTCAAAGTGCTTGGTCGTAAGGAATTTCGGATGCTCTTGAAATGGCGACTGAAGGCTCGTGAGAAGTTTGGATTCGCAGCGAAGAAAAAGCCTAGCCAACCTATTGAAGGCGAAGAAGTAGCTGAGATAGAACCCTTGGACGAAGAACTGCAGATTCAGGAGGAGCTACAAAAGCTTGATGAGAAAGAAAGCTCGAGAAAGAAGAGGGAGCGAAGGCGTGAGAACGAGAGAAAGCAGAAAGAAATCGTTCGAATGCAGATGCATATGATGCCGCCAACGGAGATAGGCCTCGAGCAAGCTGGGCCGGATGGCGAAGATGCAACGTTCGCTTTGCGTGCGGTAGACAGAGCTGGTGCGGTGGACAAGGTTGCCAGAGGGAAGATGGGTCTGGTCATCCGACCTCAGAACCGACCTGAGGATGCTGATGCTAGTGGTGAAGAGGAGAGCGATCCGGAGGAAGACCGGCTGGAAAGAGAACTTGATACTCTCTATGTGCGGTACCAGGAGAAGAAGTCTGGATCAGATGCCAAGTATCGTGCAAAGAAAGCCCGCAAGGAACAAAAGGACGGGGAATGGGAAGGTTTTTCTGAGGATGCAGAGAGTAGTGCCGATGAGGTCCACGACGACCAGGTCTCAGAGGGATCTTCAGATGATAAGGAAATGAACAACGCGCGGACTCTCATCACTACCCTTGATAATTCTAAGGACGAGAAGGGCGTCCTTACCAGAAGAGCAATCATGTTCTTCGACCAAAGTATTTTCAAAAACATTAGCGGGCTAGAAGCTGAAGCAGGAGAAGACAGCGCTATTGATATGGATGGGGACAATTCAGGTGAAGAGGATGGGGATAGAAGCAAACCTACACGCGTGAATGAAGACAAGGCACATAGTGTGGAGCAATGCGCAACTTCTTTACCAGCTAGGTCTACCACCAGGCTGCCGTTTTCTACTACACCCGGCAACACTGCGTCTACGTTAGGTTCCTCTGCGGACGATACTGATGAAGACAATGGCAATGATTTCGAGGTTGTCAAAGATTCTGCCGGCAGTGAGTGGGAGCTGCAGGGTGAGCCTCGAAAAGTTGGGCGTTTAGGTACTATTTTTTGCGGCTGGATATCATACAACCCCTGCTGACTGGTCTTAGATATCGACATCATCACCGCTGAGGCTATGACGTTGGCCCAGCAAATAGCCTCTGGAGAGAAGTCTACATATGATCTCATGGACGAGGGTTTCAACAAGTACAGTTTTCAAGACCGAGACGGCCTTCCAGAGTGGTTCTTAGACGATGAGGGCAAACACAGCAAGCCACATCGGCCGATCACCGCAGCAGGTGCTACAGCCATCAAGGAGAAACTAAGGGCACTCAACGCCCGGCCGATTAAGAAAGTTCGTGAAGCTAAGGACCGGAAGAAGTTTAAGGCTGCTCAACGACTCGAAAAGCTACGTAAAAAGTCGGCCCTTGTTGCGGATGAGGAAGGGATGACTGAGAAAGAGAAAGCTCAGAACATTGCAAAGCTAATGAGTAAGGCTGCGAAGAAGAAGCCTAAGCAGCAAGTCAAGGTTGTGGTGGCCAGGGGAGGCAACAGAGGCATTTCAGGTCGTCCACGGGGCGTCAAGGGCAAATACAAGATCGTCGATGCTCGTCTGAAGAAGGATGTTAGAGCGGAGAAGAGATTGGCAAAGAAGCGGCATTGACTGAGCTGCTCGAGCGAGAGTTCCCCCGCTGAATGCCGCAGACCAGGCCTGCTGTTGCCAAGATGCTCAAACTTTGCTTGCCTCCTAAATCCTGGCCCTTCTCAACTATTTCGACGGGTTAGCAGCCAAGGCCATATTGCGAACAAATGCGCTCGATGCATATAAGAAGCCCCCGAAGTCCATGTCATACCTAAGGCGCTACTAGTCAGCGGTCCATAGATTAGAAATTCTTGAGGGGCGGTAGGGGCCTATAGTGCGGCGTTGCCCCGTGGACTACGTTACAGGGGCATAGAGACTGTTATACCAAGACCGTGCAGTCCAGTTGGCCTTCACTGATCAGATCAATACCCACGGTAAAATGTTTCATTAACAGGCCTTCATTGCATACTACAAAGAAAACTTCGAAGCTGCAAATTATACATGATACTTTCTATTCAGAGGGAGACCTTTGTCCCTCGATCGATGTAGCAACGTCCAGGTGACTATCGCGGCGGACTACTCCATATCCTCTAATCCACTCCATCCCAGTTCCTTCCAGTCTTCTTCTTCCCCATCTCCATCGCTCTCGTCAGTAGGGGCCAGCTGCACGTCCACCCAACCGGGAACTCGAGCCTGATGTATCCACCGCCGAAAGACCCTCTCCCGCAAGGCCTCCTCGAGACCAACTCGCGGTTCCAATATTTCCTCGTACTTGGAACCAATCCCCGTCAAACGTTCTTCGAATGCCTCACGAAGCTTAGTAAGCAGGAAAGCCTCTTGGCTTGCCTTCACAACATCATCTCCGTAAGAAACTCGATCTGCTTCCTCAATAGCCTCGTTTACGGTTTCCGAATCCAGAAAATCTGGTACTCGTGGGTGAAGCGATGGCGGGCTGATGTTGGTCGTTTCCCAGTCGACAAGTGCTGTTAATGAGCCGGTGACATCTACTAGAAGATTATCGAAGGAGATATCGGGGTGCATGAGCATGTTGGATTTTGGCTCTCGGACCAAGTCCGACAAGTTATCTCGCAAAGCTTCGATGGCTTTGGGAATAGCGGACAGGTCACTCGTGATGAACAGTGCAAGATTTCCGTCCAGTATGTCCGAAACGTCATTGTCCGAACCGGTCCGCGTGTTCTCGTTAGAACTGAGATCCGCCCTTTGTATCTTCTCCTCTTCTTCAGAAGCCCCTGATCCAGTCCCATATCCAGAATCACTGTCAAACTCGTAGCTGCCATTGGCACTTCGTATCTTCTGCTCTTCTTCAGAGCCCCCCGATGCCTTCCTATATCCGGAATTCTTGCAAATATCGCGCTCAGCGGCACTTTTGAGTCGGCGGTAGTCGTCCAAGTAGGCAGGATCGTTGATTTCGTTCTGCTGAGCATCAAGCACGGCATCGTAGTACGCTTGCAATGTGAGAAAAGGCCCACGATCAATCGAATAACCTCGGCGTCTCCCCACAAAGAAGGATGGGTCGACCATGGCGCCGATGTAGAATTTCATCTCCGTCTCTGTATATCGTATGTACAAGCTACCCATCCGATCGAAAGAGAATCTTGATAGCTGGTCAACCCAATCGGCAACTTGGTTAACCAGCTTAATCTGATGGAGCTGATCCATGTCCGGCCATAGAACTCGGAGGGCCGTTCCAGTAATTTTCTGCATTAGTATCCATTCCAGACCAAGCTCGTTGTTGGCGGAAGATTCGTAGACAAAGATGACAGGAACGGGTATAGTAGTATTGCGACGAACGAACTCGATGGTTGCTACTTCGCTCTCGGTCTTATACCAGGGATCAACTGGTAATGAGACGCGAAAGATAAGTTGGACTGGAAGCCCAGTCCGCAGGTCGCTCGTCTTGATGGTGTAAAGCTTGTTGTATGTTCCCTCCCGGAAGAATTCGATCGTGATGCCGGTGCTCTGGAAACCACAGGAGTTGAGGTGAGGTTGGACAACTTTCATGATGAGTCTCGTATCCGGAACTGTCACCCATACCGGACAATAGGAAAAGCATGCTACGTGTTTCCACCGTAGCGTGCAGCGGTGAGAGGCTTGGTCGGACTGCTGCGAGTCCTGTGCTGAGACCTGGATAGGAAACTGTGATCTGGGGACCATCACATTCAGATACGTAGAGGCCATCGTTGCTACGCAGTTAGATAGTAGCGTTAGGCGAGTGCTTTCTATCTGAATCATTAGTATCGTACGTCAAATGAGGGAGAATTAATATTGAGCGAGGTGTGTAGGATCCGGACCTTAGCGCCGGCGGCTTTCGGCTTCTTGCGGTCCTCCGCGGTAAACACTTCCAATTTGCCGTCCTTGGTTATTCGGACCATTTCATAGTCCAGAACCTTTTTCTTCCCCAAATAGTTGCTCTTCCTCAGATCGTATCTTATGTGGGTGGCGTCCCCCTCCCACTCGGTGGACACAAGCACGCACGCCACTGTTGGCTTGCTTGTCCCGTTCGGTTGAGCGACGTTCTTGAGGCTGCGTGCCTCAGCCCTGTCCACAACCTGCACTTGAAGATTGTGATACTGCCCGCTCTCCTGTATAGCTAGGATCAGAATAGTTCATAGAACAAGTGCATCTCACCTACTCCCTCACGGTCAAAATGCAAATTCCTGCCTGTAGCAATCGTCTTCCTTCCCTTCAGTCCCTGAAACGACAACAGATCTGTCACGATATAGTAACATATTGAGCTTAGCGCTTCCTAAGTGACTTGGCACCGCTGGGTTTTGCGCAAAATCAGCGGAGAAACCAAAAAGCAACCAAGCCACGCATATGATATATCATTGTCATAGGCCTCATAAACTACTCAGTTCAGAGACTTAAACCCTTTTTTTCAATTCTCAAAGCCAGCGGTGGTTGTGAAAGCACAGTGAATTCAAGAATATCACAAAGTTGTCACAATCTTCACATCAAAAACGCTCAAAAATCACAAAAACAACAACACAACAACCACAACACCTTTTTTCTTAACTTGTCATGTAAGAATTAGATTTAAATCTATCTTACACTGCTTTTACAAATCATTAAACATTAAAAACACATTGTTATTCACTGCTTTCTGTCTTTATTACTTCTCAACACGCGTCAAGCCGCGGTTCTTGAGAATTTTGATGAGGTGTAAGCACTAACGTAATACACCCCATGGGTTATTTTCGGTTATCGCAAAAAAATAACCTCGGGGCCCAAAAAAGCAAGTTATTCACCCCCACCCCCACCTAATAACTACTTTTTTTGGGGGGGCAGGTTATCTCGTGGGTTATTCTTACGTTATAGAGTATTCCTGCTTATCGGCGCGCCTGGATTAATTCAAATATGGGGGAGCAGGCCTCCCTCACCGCTTTTTCATGCTTTTCATGCTTTTCATGTCCTTGTGCTGAGGCAATATCGTGACTTTCTTCTGCTTAACAGGCCTCGTTTTTGCCTTTGCGCCTGTAGAAAGCTCGCCGCCGGCCATTTTCATCATGATGACGTCAATTGAGGTCCAGACTGAGATGTTCAAGGCTCATGCTCATGCCCTTGCCCTACGTGACAGCTGTAGGGCAGTGAATATGCACTGAAATTACAAGAGGCTGATCAAGGAGTGAAAGGTCTGTCTCCACCTCAAAGAAGTCAGGGTGTGCATCAGTCAGCTGACTTTGTACAAGGACTGATGCCTTAAGAAGGGCTTCATGAACAGGATAATGATTTATGAGAAGAAAGCCATCCTCTTCCTGTCTTCAGAGATCATTGACCGGCCCCTACAGGGTGAGGGCAAAAAACACAAACAGGAGATGCTGGCATATCAGAGCATTCAGATGAAATACATGATCACCCTCATGTATATGTATGAGGCGCAGAAGTCAGATGAGCAGAATCATCACCTCAGTCCTTCTGAGGCAGCATTGAAGACCTTAATGAAGTCTCTGAAGAGGAAACAGGCTCAAGCACAGTGAGACACCTTTAAAGATCATGCCCTGAGAAGCCTGCTCAACTCATATGACATCATGAGTATGAGGAAGATTATTTCAATGATGTGAAGTCAAACCTTCATCTCAGAGCAGTACCTTCAGATGACAGTTAATTTCATTATGAGTCACCTGCTTATACTACAGGATGAAAGCATGTGAATCACTGAGCTTTCAGACCTCTTTGTCATTGATTTTGATAATGAAGGTAGTCAATGCAAGGCTCTGATCCTTATAAAGGACAATGAGAAGATCAACTCATACAAGAAGATTAAACATTATGTCATGATGTGAAACAAAGAGCTTCTGCTCTGCAACATGAGTGCTCTTGCATTCTACTTCTTCTGAAGATGACATCACACTGATGAGCTCTTCCTTATGTTCAGGGCTCACAAGGAGTGGTACTAGATTCACATGTTAATCAGAGAGCAGAAGAATGTCATCAAGCTGCTGCATTACAATATGCAGCTGAATTGAATGAAATGAGCTTACAATGAAGCTCATGTGCCTGTCATGAAGTCAACACATGACAACTGACCTGATGAGGCTCATCATGTGAAGCAGGCAGGCGTGGATGAGTCTCAAGTACATTAATCTCATATTCACTGTTTTAATTTTCACTTCTACTTTTATGCTATTTGAACGCTGTTTTTGAATGTCTGTTAAAGTATTTTAATTATATGTTTCAGGTTTACCCTTGATTTAAACTTTTTTAATGTCAGATTTCTCTTTCTGTGTTCATTTCTCAGGTCAGACGTCAGCTTCATCAACATCATCATCTCTCAGAAATTGAAACCTCATTTGATGAAGCTCAAATTTATGAGTTCTTTACTTCAGAATGAGGCCTGCCTCTGACAAATGTTCTGAGTTGAGCTGAGCAAGACTGATCTTGCAGTGTTGTCATCATCATCAGCCTTTATTCCTGCTGCTGAGCTGTTCAACTTTCTCAGTTCTTCTCTGTTGAACCTCATACTTATGTCAGGCTGAGGGTCTATAGGAAATTAATGAACCTGTGAATATGAGCCTGATCAGACAAGGTTTTGATTTTAAAAGGTCTTAATGTTACAGCTGTTTTGATTTTTCCTGGAAATTCCTTTCTTTGAGGTGCACTTCATCACTGCTTTGTCTGATGTAATCAGGCATGCTGTTTTTATGTTTCAGAACTACTCCTGATTAATTATTTTCACTGATAGATCTGTCAGGCTGATCATTGAAATAATGATCAGATGAGCAATGTTTATCTGTTCAGTCTGCCTCAGAAGTTTATCTGTATCATGATTGACTTTCATCATCAAGGAAGCTTTTACTGCATTAAAGCAGATGTGATGCCTCTGCAGAAGGTCAGTCAACATGTCTTTTTAAATGTTGAGGATTGACTTGCCTGTTTTGACAGCATTAAGAGCTGTGAAATCCTGAAGTCTGATCTTGCTGAGCAAGGGTTTCTCAGGCTTCTGCAGAAGCTTCATATCATTTTTCTGCAGAACTCAATCATTTTACAACTCATGTTCTTATTTCACCTGATATGAGAGCATCCTCTTTTTGAGATGCTTATTTATTAAACTTTTGCGGCTGAGGTTCTTGTGACTCATGCTAAAACAGAAGTGCTTGAGAACCTGTAACTTCATGCTGTCATGCCTGTCATGAAGGAGAAGATTTCAACTCTGCAGCAGATAATTGAGGGAAAGGTGAATTACTGAAGTCATCACAACTCAATTAAATTAAATGTTGTGAACAGTCATCTACAAGACATCCTTCAAGGCTGAATGAAGTGAACACTTACATCTACATGATGTATTAACTCAGCTGCTGCTGTGAATGCTGCAATTCATTTGAATTTAACTGCCTCATCAGCAGCAGAAACAGCCTCTATTGATTTTCAGCTGCAAGCAGTCTTAATAATGATCTTTTCTGCTTTCTCTGATTTGATGACATCAAATGCAGCAGATTCTGCTGCTTCACTGCTTAATTTTAACATGTCTTGAACCCTGACAACTGTGACAGAAGCATGGCAGGAGTGAACTGCAGACATTGCAGAGTAATCTTTAATTCAAAGTCTTGATGACGCCTGAGGCCCTGCATGAAGGAAATTGCAGAGAGAGAAGATGTTTTACTTCTGCAGAAAGATCCTGATTAATGAGATTCACAGATGTACTGCAAGAAGTGATTCATGCAGAGCTGTGTTTAATTTGAAACAGTTACACCTTCAAGGTAGAAGATCATTGAATGCTCTGCAGAAGCTGCTGAAAAAGCAGTAAAAGAATGCTCTGTTGTAAGCTTTTAATTATATGTTTCAGGTTCACCTCTTACTCCTGAAATTGCCAGGCAAAACTAACTTTTTTAATAAAGTTCACAAAATCATCCCTTCATATCTCTCATCCTGATTCATCAACATGAGGGCTGCAGGTCTAGGACTTGAAGGAGATTTAAAGAGAGGTAATGACTAAAGCTGAGGCAGGTTAACATGTGTGAAGATGTTAAAGTTGAATGACTCAGTGAGGTCCTGAATAAAGCTGATGTTTTCAGTGATTTTGTGTATACCCCTTGCAGCGCTTTGTATTTAAGGCTTTGATCTTTGCATGTTATGATTTAATACATTTTCAATGATTTCTGAACTCTCTGTGCGTGCTCACTGTCTTTTATCTTTTAAACAAGGACTTCTTACAGTTTCATTGTCATTTCTTGACAAAAGAATTTCATTCTGAGTGTGTTTCTTGCTTGATTGACTTCAAATTAACGCGTCTTACAGGTTTACATGTGACTAAACTATGTTCAAGTCCCTGACATCATTGGACAAGAGAATGTGACTGTCAAGAAAAGAAGTGAAAGTCTTTCATCTGCAGCAGCAATGAAAAAGAGGTAATTATAAATCACTCTCTGTTTGACAAGCCCTTTTGCCCGCTGCTAATTATCAACAAGCACTGATATATGGGAAAGTTTCAAGGCAATCAGGCTTGACTTGAATTTTTGATTATTTATTTTCTCAAGGGAAACTTGAAATCTTTGAAAATATTGACATGAAGATGTTGCATGAGTGCAAATCAAGGCCAATCAACTTTCTACTAATAAATTGAATAAAGATACACATATATAAGTCCTCCTGAAATGCTGAGTTCCTCTGAGTGACAGAAAACATCATATTCATCTTTGTTTTCTGTTCTCATCTCTGCAAGTCTTACCTCTTTCTCCTCTGTTCTTATCAGCTTGAAAAGGGCGCTTCTGCTGACTCAGGAGCTCAGCCTGACCTAGTTTAATTATCATCAACATCATCAACATTTGTCAGCGTCAAAAAGCGGCAAAAATATCAACTTTGAGGGGAGTTGAACCCGTGTGCGTTACTCAGAGGATAGTTGTAGCTCAATTCATTGACAGGCTGCAATGAGCCGCCTCTGAAAAGTCACAACATATCATTCATCATTGTAATCACTGTGCCACTGAGGTGGCAAAGTCTGTGATGATAAAGGTTAATATAAACATCATCTAAAGCCTGTGGAGAGTGTAATGCAGTCAGCTAAACAGTTTAAGTCAAATCAAGTGATTTTTTCACTGAAGGCCTGCTCTTTTGACCTTAAGAGACGCTCAGAGGAGGGTTGAAGTCAGTGATATCACTTTTGAAGATGTGATAAAGTGGCAGAGCAGTCTAAAGCTTTAAGGCTGAGAAGAGGGGTTTTTTCTATTCAGCAACATCAAGCTGCAGATGATTGCCACCTCACTTTAAGACATGATTAAAATCACTTTGAACATCAATCCTGTGCAATTTCAAACCACTGAGACGTGACTGAATAAAATTATTAAAAATCAGAAGACTTGAAGCCTGCTGCACCTCACTTTCTCAGCAGTTTCTCCACATCTACGTGCACAAATTAAATCATTTGAAAGCGTAAAATGCATAGATCAATTCAACACTGTTCAAGCTATGATTTGCAAATTTCAGGAATTATTTTGGCTCATACATGACTCAATAATTGAAAAAACCGCTTCACGGGGTGTATTTTCAATGAGTTATTCACTTCACTTAATAACTTGAGTTATAACCCAGCTAAATGCCCCCTGAGACAACAGTTCATAATTCATGAGGCAACACTGCATTATAAGCAATGCTGCATCCCCCCCTCCTCCTCAATTATTGAGATTACCTGTTTCTTCATCATAATTGCATGCATTCAATGAAGAAAGAAGTGCATATTCTGAAGATCATTAAAATCTATAATAATGCTCTTACAAATTCAGAAAGCAGCTAGAGACACAGATTAAAAAGTTAAAATGACTGCAGAATAAAGAGGAGAAGCAGACTGTGAAGACTGCAGTTATCACAGTAAAAGCAGTCTTGAAGATGTTGAAATGTATAAAATTCTACAACTTTGTTATAAATTATAATGTAGAGCTTCAAAGTTCCTTATTTAAATTGAAATTTACAGCTCAATTGATGAAATTCTGATTTTTTCCCCCTGAGGGGGGGAGGGGAGGGTACAGTGTTGCCTCATGAGATATATTAACATATTTTACTCCTCAATGTTGCATCATTTCCCCTCCTCTCACCCCTGCCTGAACATCAAAATATCAATTAAAAATTAAAAGTTCATCAATTGAGCTGTAGATTTCAGTTTAAACAGAGAGTTTTGAAGCTTTACATTGTAGTCTATTGTAGAGCTGTAGGATTTATAAATTTTAAAACCTTTAATGTTGTCTTCACTGTGATAACTGCTGTTTTCATTGTTTATTTCTTTTTTTTATTCTGCAGCTGCTTCAACTTTCTGATCTGTGTCTTCAGCTGTTTTTGTCAGGACTATGCAGATTATGAATTAATGCATATATTTTAACAGCTGACATTTAACTACAGAGAAGAATTTTAGTCTAAGGAGCAAAAGGAAGAAAAAGCATGAAGATTAAAGTTTTTATATATGTGTTAAACTCACTAATTTAATCACTGTTAACTCATTCAGTCATTCAGTGTTAACCTGTTCAGTCATTCAGTTCAATACATCATTCAGATTGTTCAGTTCAATTTGATGTTCAAGTGTAAACCTGACACTATTCCTCTCTTTATTTAATAAGTTTCATGAGCTGATCATTTACTTTTCTGCCTTGTCATTGATGTATTTGATGACTCAGTCAGCTTATTTAAGTACCTCTCATGAAATGCCTCCTTCAGTTCAGGTGAGTGTTTAAATTCATCAGTGTTGTATTAAATCTTGTCAAGTGAATATTTTTTTCATGTCATTCTGTACTGTAATTTGTTTCTTCATCAACAGCTGTCATTAATTTGTTCAACTTCTCATTTCAGTTCAGCCTGTTCAGTTATTACAGGTGGCGGTAGTGACTCAATTTATTCAAACAAAGAATCATTCACAGTGAGTTGTAGTAAGAAAGTGTGAAATACAGGGTGTATTTTCATTAACTCAGGCAGTTTAAGTTTATATGCTTGAGTTGAAACTTTCTTCTTGATTTAAAAAGGTCCTTTGTTCTTGTGATTCAACTTTTTGAACAGGTGAGTCATTCAAATGTTTTTTGTAAATAATCATATCAGATCTTTCACTTGATATGTTGAGATCAACATTTAAATTCAATTTGTGAAGTCTTTCTGTTAAAGTTGTGCTGCTGTCATGTTCTCTTGTAACATCATATGTAAAGTTTTCATATGATTCATTATGAAATCAGTCTTTTCCTTCAGAATCTGTTCTCTTGTCAGCAGTGATGAGGTGATCAATTGTTCAAGGTTGAAGCTCATTCAGAAGTGATATCTCTTATTCACAAAAAATGATGAAACTTTGATGAAGTCAGAATCTGCATTGTTGGCTGTAAACTCAGTCATTGATAATCATTTTGCTCAGTCATCTTGCTGATAGTTCACAAACACTCTGAGGTAGTATTTAACATTTGCATTTGCATTTTCAGACTGCTCATCTGTATCAGGATCATGCAGAGCTCATCATGTAAATGTGATGATCAAGAGATTAATTTTAAGGAGTCATTAAGTGATGAGCAAAACTACATATGTGAGTGTTGCAGAATTAGCTGAATGCGCTAAGCTCAATCAGAAGTTAATTTAAATTGCTTAATTTTATTATGTTTTTAATATTACCTCTCTCTCTGAAAAAGTTTCATCTGTGATGCTGCTGCAAAAATAACATTAAAATGTAACATTCTTGCTCTGCTGCTTTGAACAGTTCAGTCTGAACAGCTTCTTTAAACAGTTTTTAAACAATTTTATTTAAACAGTTACTCTGAACAGTTCTTGAACAGCTTAAATTTAACATGACTTGTTGAAGTATCTGCAGTGAAATTCCTTCAGCACTTTCATTAAGCTGTTAAACTCACCTTTATCTGCATAATATTACTCATTGTTGTGATTAATTTCATGTCATTTAACCTTGTATTGAAGCCTGCTGTGATATCATTTTAAGTCAAGAATATCATTAATCTCTCAATGCTCCTCCTCATCTTCTGTTACAATGAGGGCTGATGAGGGTGTATGCTGACCTGAAAGAGGATCAGTGACACATGAGTGAAGCAGCTTGAGGCTGAAGATATCATGAATTCACATGATAACAAGTAGCTTCAATTAATAGGTGACTCTCACTTATTTTTTAACATGAAACAGTCTCAACTGCTTGTCTTTTAAGTCACGGCTTGATCATGTGATTTTGATGTTACAGCTTGACAGTCATATCATATTTTTTACCTCATAACTGACATTCTTTTGATGTTTATTCACTTGCACTTTCATAAATTCCCTGCTCTTCTTCAACTGCTGTTTACTGAAATCAAGGATTTCCTGCATATGAGTTGTTATGTCCTTCACCTTCACTGACTGAAGTCATTCACGGGTGAATTCATAAGTAGTAGTGTCAGAGTTAAAACTCATGCATGAGTGAAAGCCTTTGTTAAGGTAAAAAGATGAGAGTGAAGTTGCTGAGAAGCAGTTGTTATTATCACTGAACTCAATCATAAGCAGTCATTTCACTCAATCATCTTGCATGTAGTTGCAATATGTTCAGAGGCCTCATTTAACATCTTGATTAATCTGTTCAGTTTGGTCATCTGTCTCTGAGTGATAAGTGATTAATAAGTTAATCTTGATTTTCAGATGTTTACATATGCTCTGTCATAAGTTTGAGATAAACTGAGGGCCTCAGTCTGAAGTAATAAAGCTGAGCAGATCATGTAGATGATAAATGTTTTATAACATAAATTATATTAACTTCTCTGTTGAGGTTCCTTCATCTTTTGAATGACAAAGAACATAATGCCTTTCCTTAAATAACTTATCAATGAGAATGCAGATAGTGTTATAACCCTCTGATATTAATAATTTTATTATAAAGTTCATGACAATGTTCTGTCAGCATTGTTGCAGGATAGAAAGTGACATCAGAAGTTCATTAATGACATCATGAAGTGACTTGCTTCATTAGCAGTGATGACAGTTTCAGATGTATTACTTCATGATGATCATATGTCTTGATCAGTAATAATGCTGATGAATAAGTTCTACTGTTCAATTTATGCCTGAATGTTCAGAAGACAGCTGATCATGTATTTTCTAAAAAAGCTCAGTCTGTAGGAATTCTGATACTCATAAAAAGTTATTTTTAAATAGAGTGTCATTCACTACCTGATATTCATGAAGGTGAGTGTCATGTAGCTTAATGACATTCTTTGTTATGATTGAATGATATTCACTGCATAACTCATCTGTTTTATTAATTGTATGAATCTGCTTAAAAAGGCCTTCTTTCACTTCTTTAACTCAGATTTCAACACAATCTGAAGTAAGAAGAGTCTGATAAATCAGGGTTTTATCCTCAGAGTTGAACATTTAAGTAAGAGTGTCAGCTTTGTCATTAATCTTGCTTGATTAAAAGATCACCTGAAAGTTAAACTTTAACAGAATGTTTAAATATTTGATTTGTTGACATGTTAACTTCTTATTCTTCATAAAGGTCTTCAGGGCCTGATGATTAATGAAGATTTATATGAGTAAGTCAATGTGTTTAAGTTCAGGACATCAGTGTTTGAAACAGTGAATAATAATCAGCAGTTTTTTATCATAAATGTGATAATTGCACTCTGCTGAGATCATGCTCTTGTTGTAGAATGTCATCAGGTGAAGAACTTCTTCATTATCATATTAAGAGAGGATTTCATCTGTCACAAGATCAGAGACATCTGTCTTTAGTATAATTTAACAATTGAGATTAAAATGCTTTAATACTGAAGTCTTCATCATGACCTGTTTGAGGTCTTAAAATATCTTGAAGCAGTTTTTAATTCATGCAAAAGAAACCTCCTTTCTAATAAGAGCAATGAGAGGTTTAATAATTTTGAAGAAGTTTCATATGAACTGACAGTAAAAGTTAATGAAGCTTATGAAGTCTTGAATCTTTTTTAAATTAATAAGTTTAAGTCACTCTGTGACTGCTTTCATCTTTTAAAAATTCATTCATAAGCTCTCTCTGAAGATAATGACCCTCAAAAAGACTGTCTCTGAGACATTAAATTCACACTTCTTTATGTCAATCTGTAAATCAGCTTCATGAAGATGTTGAAGCATTTATTTAACATGATGATTATGCTCCTTTCAAGTCTTGCTGTAAATGAAGATGTCATTCAGATAAGCCTGACAGAAGTCATTAAGAAAGTCTTATAAAGTATCATTAATGTACTGCTGAAAGATGCTCAGTTCATTGATTAATCTAAATGATAAAACACAATATTTGTAGAAGCTTAAAGCAGTGATAAAGATTATAAAATTCTCACTATCTGAGTGCATACATAACTTATTGAAGGTGATGATAATGTCAAGTTTAATAAAATGTTTGCATTTTAAAATCTTTTCAATCACCTCTTTAATGAGTGATAAGAGATAATGATTTCACTTTGTAAAGACATTAAGCTTTTAATAATTCATGCAGAATCTGAGATCTTCATTCACTTTTAAAGCAAACAGCACTGATGAGGAATATGCTGCTTTATTAAAAGTAATAAAATCTTTAAAAAGATTTTTATTAAGATATTTCTTAACCTTCTGAAGCTTGTAGAGTGACATATGATAAACTCAGCTTTAAGGTGAAGTGATATTGTTCATCAGCTCAATCTTGTGATCATATGATCAGTGAGATGATAATCAGTTGACTTGAAAGTAATTAAAGATGTTTAAGTATTCATGATATTCTGAAGGTAACTTCTGATGTATCTTTTTAAGATGTTCAGAGATGTTCACTTTAAAGCTTATTGTTATGAACTACTTACTTTCTCAAGTAGATTTAACTCTTTCTCAAGTAGGATTAGCCTTCTTGAGCATAAAAGTTAAACATCTCACTAGGAAATGAAGGCAAGCTTTTACAACTTAATAAATGAAAGATGTAATCTTAGCATTTGATAACAACATCTGATTTTTGAGTCCTCTGTCTTTAGATAGAAATCAGTTTGCTTCAGTGAATAATCAGTCCTTCATCAGCTCAGGTGACGTTATTGAACCTGTCAACTTAACATCAGCTGACTTGCTTAATTAATCACTACTTCCTTACTACCTCCTTGAGACAGATAAACTGAATTCAGAAGAACTACTTGAGCTTAATGATAACATTATAGCTCTGAGGCATCAGTTTCATTGATTTGTAGTCTCTGAAATTTCAAATGTGAGAATTTTAAGAGAGACTGATCATCTCTGCATGAAAATTGTTCACTGATACTATCCTTATGAGCTGTCCCCTGAATCAACAGAAAGGTCAAGATCAATTATTAAAAGTTTTTAAAAAGCATTAATAATATTCATAAACTCTACTGAAAGTTCATTCAGTCAAGGAACTTCAGAGCTTAAGTTTTCTTCAAAGTGATTAATTAATCATATTAGAGACAGTTCTCTTCACATCACTTTTAACAGATTCTGTATTAAAACTTCTACCCTCAGAGAGACTTCTTACTTCATTGCACTCTCTCAAGTGAATGACTTACCTTCATTCAGTGTCTCATCAATAACAGAACTCTTCATCACATGAGCTTTAACAGAATCACTCTTTACTCAAGATAAAGCCTCTACAAGCTTATCAGAAATTTCTTTAAAGTCTGCAACAGCAATCACTGAAGCATCTTAATCCTCAACAGCCTTTTCATCAGAAGAAGAAGCTCAGTTCATTATAAACTTCACATCAGTTGAAACATATTAATTTATCATCAACCTCCCCTCTGAAGAGTCCTCTGTGAAAGAAGAAATAATTCAATTGACTAGAATTGAAGAGGAAGTGCTGAAAGAAAAGAGTAAAAAGTCAGAACTAACTTCAGTTCAGGCTGACAAATAAAAAGCATTCAGTCATGAAAGAATATCTGCAGAAAAAGAGTTAATCAATGTTCTTCTGAAGGAACAAGAATCATTGACATGAGAAAATATACTGACACAGGACTGAGCAAACACTCAATGACAACTTATACATAAAATCAGAGATGAACATGATTGAAAGAAATTCACTCACAGAGGCAGTGAGAGACATGCTCAACATTCTGAGAAATGAAATCTTGAGAAGGAGTGATGCCTGCTAAAAGAAGAACATTTAAAGTTGAAACATCTGAAACAAGAACATCTGAAACAAGAATGTCTATAACAAGAACATCTTAAATGAGAATGCTTAAAGTTGAAACAAGGTAAACAACAACATCTTGAATGAGAACAATTTGAACAAGAACATTTAAAATGAGTACATTTAAAGTTAAAATGAGCAGAATGAGAACACTTAAATCTTAAACATCAGCTTAAGCAAATTCAGACACAAATCAAAATGATTAATTAAGGTGAATCATTAAATACAGGAGCTTCTGAGTTCAGCTCATCAACTCATAACTCACATGCATTCACAGCCTTTTCTTCAGAGCAAATTTAAGTTTTGTCTCAACTTTTTGATGAGAAGCTTCACTCAGTGTTTAGCCTGCAAGGTTCATCAGGTCCTTCAGGTGTGTTAAGATCAGCAGATTTAACTCTGCATGTAACAGCTCCTGTTAACTTTTAAGCTTCAGATCTTGATTTCTTTCATTCTGATATTTCAGAATCATATGAAACTGAAGATGTTATCTTCAACTTTAAAGAAACTATTTATTGAGAAGTTTACACTTTCATCAAATGAGTTGAAGACTATGCCCTTCTTGTAGAAGAAGAGAAGGTGACAGAGAACTTATTTACATGTTTTTAAGATAACATCTTGAACTGATATCTACAGAAACTTGATGACTTCACTTAATGAGCTTTAAGAAACATGCCTCTTACAGAGTTCACTTCTAAATTAGCAAAACACTTCAAGATGATGATGATGAAGGCCTTGAAACAGCTTAACAAGAAACACTACTCCCTTTCAGATGCTCATAACAACAGGGAACCTCAAGGCTATTTGCAAAACATGATGAGGTATGCTCAAGCAGCAGGCATAACTGATTTCTTAACTCAACTCACTTGAGCCTGACAAGGTTTAAACATCAAGCTTTGAACAGTCATGACAATGTTTAAGTCAGGAACCACGCTTCAGGAGTTCTCTGAAGAACTAAAAAGTTAAAGAGAGATGTGAAATGCAATGAAGAAGCATAAACAGAATGTTATTAAATCAACAGAACATCAAGATTAAAACAATAAACCTCAAGATAAGTCAAACAACTTCATGAATTGAGGTTGAGCCAATGATAGAGAACAAGAAAGATACAGAGAAAGAAATGACAAATCAATGAATTAACCTTTTAATTAAAATGAGTTTAACTTTTATAATAGAGAAGAACAAGGATATCAAGAATATTAAAAAGATCAAAACTTTCTTTATGATTCTCCTTATCCTTTTAAATCTTTTCAGAACAATCAACCTTTCTATCAGCATCTCAATCAGCTTCAGTACTTTAATCAAGCTTAATTTCTTATTCAAACACTGTTTCTTAATCAGTATTAATTTCTGCTTAATCAGTCTCTTCTGTTTGCAATGAACAACATTTACAATCCTTCACAGCAGAATCAAGGAGCTTCATCTGAACCTCAGTTAATGACTCAGATTCAAGCAGAGCCACGCTCTGAACAACTTCAGATCACTGCAGATATGACTGAAGCAACTCTGAATTAATCTTATAAAAGATCAAACAATCAAGGGTTTCAAGGAAACTGAAACAATTATCAGAGTTAATGAGATTATGATAACTGAAACAATTACAACTCTCCTCAGACAGCATATCACAGATATTCTGATGAGTTCTATCTCAAGAATGATTGAGAACTCAGCTATGACATATCAGAAGCTTATAATTATCATGTATTTTAAATGAATCAATTTAACAGTTCACTACAGCTCAGAGATAATAAGAATCAGGTCTCAGTGCTTGACTAATTAAAGATGAAACACTTCAAAGGTCAGGAGAATAAAGCGTCAGGACCTTAAGTGAACATGAAATATATTAAAATTTATTACATGAAAAGCCCTTCAAAGCCTACTATTTACACTTGTAGGAGATGTGCATTCACCTTTACCTTAAACAACAAGCTTCATCACCACGTGAGTAAATGTTGAATCAAAGGAAAGAGGCTTTCAAGTACAATTATTTAAACAAACAGAGTCATTTCAAAAGACTTAATAAAAGCTGATACTATGAGGTCTTTTAAATTCATAGAGAAAAGATCAAAGGTGAAGTCACTCACTCAAGAAGTAAACCTGATGATGAGTGAAGATACATCACTCAAGATTAATCTCTCAGTCATTGAGTCAGACGCCTTAAAGCTCACTGAAAATGAGATGACCTTCAATAAGTGACATTATGTCACTGCATCAGTCTTCTTCTTGATGGAAGGTCTTGTCATCCTGATTTGCATAAACTTCAGTTGCACAATGTCATTGATAGATTGATTCTTCCTTAAAGAAACTCTCCCTGAGATGAAAGTGCTTCAAGTAAATAAGCTCATAAGCATTCACAGCATCAGCTCAACTCATTACATCAGTGATGAGTACATCATTCTTGATGTGTTCCTTGACAGAATGATAAATGACAAGTCATCAAAGACACACATGAGAAGAAAAGCTCATGTTGTAGATAATCTGAAGGTGAAGTTCTTGATGAGAATTAACATACTGACATCTGAAAGAATCTGTTTAAATTTATCTGAAGAAAAGATGATAATCTGAAGCTGCTGAGATTTAGTTGCATCAATTCAAGTAATGATGAAAGACAACATCAGGGTGTGACAGGTTGTTAAAACAATGAAAAGATTAATCATACCTTCAAGATCAACATACAAGATCTCAGTGAAAGTTCATGATCATGCTTCACTCCTGAATAAAGACTTCCTCTTTGAATCTGATCTTGAGGGAGCATACACTCACATAGTGAACTTCAACATACTCTTTATATGCGTTCAAAACACTTCAAAGCAGGAGAGGATACTATCATGATGCACTCACATGAGAATCATTATTGAATACAAGGAAGAAGAGTGTTATCTTGTTGACATGAAAAATCATTCCTTGACAGCAAAGTATACTTCAGTCAAAGTAAACTTAAATAAGTCAGAGATTAAACTTTTTAACAGAGTTACAGTTTATGAGGATGCTGAGACAGTAGCTGTGCTATTAAAAATCATAAATGCTTTCCTTAGGATCTGAACTGATACTGAAGATATTATTAACATTTCATCAGAAGAGTACCTGTTGATACCTTTTACAATTAATTGAAATACATTTACTGCTGCTAAACTCTCTCATCATGTTTATTCAACAGGTTCAAATGAATGAGCGGTTATAAATGAGGAGTTTAATAAGATGCATGAGCAAGAAAGAATGTCTTGATTTAATGAACTTACTCCCTTTAACTTCTCAGTCTTTGTGATATGAAAGACAGTGTTTTTCAGTTCAGAGAAGAAGTCTACAAGGAAAGGAAGAATAATCATTAATATTCATGATCTGAATAAGATAATGACTATGAACGTTTACCCTATACCACTACAAAGTGAAATCATATCAGCAGTACACAGGTTGAAGTTCATAAGCATTATGAACTGCATCAGCTTCTTTCATCAATGATCAGTAAAAGAAGAAGACTGACATAAGTTAACAGTAATCTCTCATTAAGGCTCAGAGAGATTTAATGTGACAGTCATGAGGTTCAAGAATTCATCTCTTTATATACAGTGTAAAATGAACAACTTACTATGCTCATTTAAATCCTTCTTTAAAGGCTACATAAATGATATCATGATTTACTCTTAAAAGCTAAGAGAACATGCAGCTCACCTTCAGATAATACTGAAGTTATTTCAGAACATGAGGATAAGCCTAAAAGGAATAAAGTCCTTCATAAGATACCTCAGTGTGACTTTGCTAAAACAAAGGGTTGATGAATTCAGTTATTTTATTATAAAGGAGAAGATAACAGCTCTGAAAAACCTGAAGTTCCTTGAGACTCTCAATTCATTGAAAATCTACTTAGGCTTGACTGAATGACTTCAGCAATACATAGCATACTATGCTCAGATAGTAGAACCTCTTCAACATCAGAAGACAGAACTCCTCAGACACTGCTCAGTTAAAAATGATCATGACTGAAAAGCTTATACAAAGAAGATCACCCTCATTTCAACAGTCACAGAAAGGAAATCCTTTAAGCTTTTACAGAAGTGCTTTGAGAAGTCAACCTTTTTCACTTTTTTCAACTGATTAAGGCAATTATACATTAACTTAGACGGCTCTAAGCAGTGAGGGTTTGATATAATGATATATCATGTTAAGGGAGATCCTTTGAGAAATGACTTCTTTAAGAAGAGCATTGAATCAGTGATGTTTCTATCTAAGTTATTAAATAACACAGAAAGGAGCTACTGGCCTACAGAACTGAAAGTGACAGCCTTGATATGAACACTTCAAAAAATAAGGCACATAGTGAAGAGCTGCATCAAACTCATCATAATTTACACTGATCACTCAGTGATTATCTTCATAACAAAGCAAATAACCTTGTCCTCCTCATCTACAGACAAAGTCAATTTATGCTTAATGAGAGCATCTCAATACATGTCAACTTTCAACCTAGACATTAGGTTCTGACCAGGGAAGCAGCATATCATATTAAATGTGTTATTCAAGCTGCTGAGCAAGGCTGCTGATGAGTGAGTTGAAATGTCATCAGATGAGGGCACCCTTGATGAAGTATTCACCTTTCAAGTAAGCTTGATGAAACTGTCACAGAATTATCAGGCCAAGCTGAAGAAGATGTATGAAGAAGACAAGCAATGAAGCAAGATACTGAGTGTGTTGAAGAAGCATGCTGAGGATCAAAAGAAGGCAGCAGATTCAGAGCCTCTGAAAAACATTCAATTCTGTTGAATTGACAGGTTAATCTACTATCAGGAACTTAATGAGAGAAGATGACTGTGCATTTTAAAAACACTGAAGAAGAAGATCTTTGAGTTAGCACATGATGACAATCATCACTGCAGATTTCATTGAGCATATGATGCAGTGATGAGCAACCTCTATCTAAGAAAGCTATCTAGGCGGCTCAAGAGATACATTAATCATTGTTATTAATGTCAACTCAACCAAATCAAGAGGCATGCTGTATATGAATTGATGATGTCAATCATTACAAAGAACATCCCCTTCAGAACTATCACAATAAACTTCATTTTAATCTTGCTGACAACAGAAAAGGGGTTTGATGTTGTGCTGTCAATCACAGACAAGTTCTTCAAGAAGGTGACTTTACTCTCAGAGAAAAGTATGTACATGACAAAAGACTGAGCAAGAGTTCTGCTAAAAAGCCTCACAGATTGAGAAGTCTCAGATGTCATCATATCAAACTGAGATCTTAAGTTTATGTCAGATTTCTGAAAAGGACTATCAATGAGACTGAAGATAAAGATGTTGACCTCAACAGCATATCATCCTCAAACAGATGAACAATCAGAAAGAATTAATCAAACTGTAAAGATAACACTTCAGTACTTTTTAACTGAAAATCCTGAGGTGAATTGAGTGAAGTATCTTTCAAGACTAAGATCAGAGCTCAACAAGCAGAAGAACACATCAATCAGATTATCATCAAATGAGGTGATATATGAATTCAGGCTGAGAAACACTCTTTTCATGCTAAGAGGAGAAAGTGAAACAGCAGACTCTGATTTCATTAAAAACAGAATGATCATATAAAAGGAAGCTGAAGAAGCAGTGAATTTTATTAACTTTCAGATGAAGATACAATACAACAAGCATCATCAATCATTGTTGATGAAAGTTGATGATGAGGTCTTCATAAAACTTCATAAGAGATATACATTTTCATTTATAACAAACTGAAAGCTCTTCAATCAAAGGGCTGATTCATTTAAGATAACTGAGAAAGTAAGCCTCCTCACTTATCATTTAAACATATCAATGAACTGAAAAATACACCTGATAATGTTCATAACTCAGTTGAAGTCAGCACCTAAAGAGGGGGACTTTTATAAATGTACAGATCAACTGAACAACTCATCATTAATAAAGAAGTTCAATTCAGAATGACATGACTACAAGATAAAAAAGCTGATAAGTAGAAGGAACTGAAAGATTAAGAAAGATAAAAGCATAATAAAATACTTAATCAGATGAAAGAGTTACTCATCTGTACATGATTAATGATATGATGAGAACCTGTTAAGGAATTTGAAGAATCTGATAAAAAAGTATAAGAGAGAACATGAAATGATTGAAAAGATTACTGCTGATAAAATCAGAGGCAAACCTTCATGAAAGTAATCTACAGGTTATAATAACTTTGCTTGCATGTTACATTACTCATTCTTTGCACGCAGTGATTTTGTGATATCAGAGCGCTTGTTGCATTGCAAGACATAATTGAAAAAAAAAGTGCTTAAAGATGATTGAGCAGTGAGCAGACACAAAATCATCACCTTACAAGTAAATAAATTTTCTTAATACATCATCATGATTTCAAACTGTGAAATGCTGAGCTGTCATCACCAGGTGAAGCTTTCATGTTATAAAAGATATGTGAAGACATTCTGTCAATGAAAGACTTCATTTACACAGTAGTCCTGCTCTTACAATTTATTTCATATGAACTATATCATCACCTCATGAAAGAATTAAAATGATGACTCAACTGACCTCATGACTCAAACATCTATAGGTCAAAAAGAGATCAGTGAGGCAGATCTGAATGAAGCCTCACATTAAACAGCTTTGTCAGCACAGAAGAGAACTTCAATATTAATTACAACTTTGCAGAAGCTCATAAGCTCTACTTAACATGAAAAGACAACACAAATCAAGTCTTAGATTTAAACAAACTTTATCATCATCAGTCAGAATAATCTCAAGCTCAGGTTACTACTATGAAGAAACACTCACACATCATCAAGCTCAGTGAGGGTGAGGATGAGTCAATGTTCACATACTACAATGATGACTCAGAAGGAAAAAGGAGAAAGAGAGCAAATCAAGTCATTAAAACAGAAGTGAAGCACTTAACTGCAGAGAAACATCATAAGGATAACTGAGATGATATGAAACATCAAAAGGCTGCTCTGAAAGAGAAATCAAAGAGCAAAGGAACTAATTCAGAGCAAATTAATAAAAATAAAATTAAAATGATATTGAGAGGAATGAGAGAAAGAGAGAGAGGAAGGCTTAAATCACCTCATTCTCACTCACCTCAATTACACTCACCTCACATGTGCATGCCTCAGTCACACTCACCTCAATTGCACTCATCTCTATGACACTCATACCACTTGCAACTACTGATTTCATCATGATTCAGCCCGCTTATGAAAGCCTGAAAGCTTATAAACTGCAAGGTTTGTCATCAGCAAGACCTTCTACCAGTCTGTTCCTCAGTTCAATCACTGAACATCAAGCGGGGGGGACAACTGAAGCACATCAAAAGACATTGAACTTGTCAGACCTCAAAGATTTCAAAGCTGAAGGCTTCAGTGTATTCAAGCAACCTTCACATGAGCAGACAGGATGAGTTATCACTCTGATAAAGATAATAACAGATAAGCTTGATGTCACAGAGCTCACCTCTCACATTAAAGATCATTCTATAATCACAAGCGTGATGTCTTCACATCTTTCATCACAGTGAACACCCTTGAACAAGCTTACACTTTCAATCAAAGATATTAAACATCATTCTATAATCACAAGCGTGACGTCTTCACACCTTTCATCACAGTGAACACCCTTGAACAAGCTTACACTTTCAATCAAAGATATCAAACATCATTCTATAATCACAAGTGTGACGCCTTCATACCTTTCATCACAGTGAACACCTGTGAATAAGCTTACACTTTCAGTCAAAGCTCCTGAAATGATGTTCATGAAGGCAGAGAAGAAAGATCTGAGGTCTTTTGATGAATGAGTTCAAATATCAGGACTTGAGTACTGAGTAAGAGTTTATAAGGTAGGAAAAGCAGTCAGTACAAAGATAACAACAAAACAGAGGACTCAACCTTTGAGTGAAGTATTTACAGACTGATCAATAATGATGAAAGAATTTGACTGAGAAGATTACAAGAAGGATGACACTTCAACTTAATCTTTAAAATACATAAGATTGACAGACGTCTTAGCTGCAGAGATAATAAAGAATGAGATATCATCAGCAAAACATGCAGCATGTTGAGGCGCAGACTTCAATTTGAATGAGTGAATGAGAAAAATGAGGTCAAGCTTTGAACCTGTAATGAAAGTCAGAGCAGTTGTAAAGAACAAGAAAGTGTTATACAATAAAGTATGAAAGAAGACATATGAGTTCATAAGCTCTGAAGGAAAAGAAAAGGGTCAAACAGCTTTCTGAAAAGATGAAAAGAATTGAAGAGAAATGACTTGAACACAGAGTGAATTATCAATGAGTTAAAAACTGTCAGCTGAAGACTTCAAGGTGATCAAGATAATGACTGATAAAAGCTTGAAGAATGTTGATGAGGTCAAATCAGCTACACTGAACATGAAGAAACATAAAACATGAGAGAAGTTCCCTTCAGAGGATAAACTGCAACAGAGTGTTGATAACTCTATTGAAGCTCATTCTGATAAAGAAGAAAGAAAGGCCTTGAGAGTGATTCTCAGCAAAGGAATAAGTAGTATGATGAATAAAGTGAAAAGACTGTCTGAATGTTTAAGAGTAATGATCAACATGATGAAGGATATGAGGGAAAGCAACATGATGAATGAAGTCATCAAGTTCTCAAAGGAAATGAAAGAGGAGGTGAATGAACTAAAAGACATGTTAATAAACATCTTCAGAAGGGTGACTCATGAGACAGACTCAAAGAACATGAGCTGACTATACAGTCATATGAAAATGAAAATGCTCAAGTGAAGTTATGAAGGCCTGAACATCAGTGATGATTGAGAAACCTTGATGAAGAGGATTAAGGTTGAAAGAAGTGAGAGTACACCTTCACTGAAGAATGAAGACATGCCAGATTGATAATAAAGAGCACATTAAGGCAGGACTGAAAAATGACATTGTAGTTGAAATTTTTACAGCAGTTGAATGAAGAACTTCACTTTAATTGCTCTTGCAAGGCGCTCTTTTTTACTTTAAATATTCACTTCTTTCTAATTCATGGATGTTTTGCAGCACAGTGAGGACTGAAAGATGTCTTTATGTGAGCTCTGTACTACACTTCTACACTCAAGAAGTCTTCTATCTACTTCATCTTATTGCTGAGCATCAAGGGTGATAGCTTGTTTGAAAAAGTGAGGAAAATGTTACAGACTATCTACTTTCTCAAGTAAGTTTAACTCTTTCTCAAGTAGGATTAGCCTTCTTGAGCATAAAAGCTAAACATCTCACTAGGAAATGAAGGCAAGCTTTTACAACTCAATAAATGAAAAACATAGTCTTAACACTTATTTTCTTCAAATGACATTTTTAATTTAAGATTAATTGTCTGTTTATGTTCTTCATTAATATAACAAATATTTGTACCTCTTCTTAATGAGTCAGCATGATGTAAGATGTTGCTTCAACACTGCATATGTGAAAAGAGTTGTCATCTGCAGTAGAGGCAGGTCAAGGCAGGATTTTTGAAGTGATAAAAATGAAAGACAGAGGTAAAGGAGTAAAATATTCAACAGAAGTTAAATATTCTTCTTCTGTCTTTATCTTTTCTGTAGTTGAGGAAGGGAAATCTTCTCTGAAGATAATGAAGTTATTCTTCAGGTTCAGAAGGAGCTGATTTCAGTTCATTCATGATTTTCTCAAGATGATGTCATGCTGCCTCAAGTCAATTATCAACATAAAGATGATAATCTCCTTATGCTTCTTTTTCATAAACAGATTTAAATAAATGACATGAGTGATTTGCCTCCTGATGATGTTTTCATCAAACTCATGTACATTCTTCAATTTAAACAATGAAACTGGCTTCAACCTGAGCCTGTCACAGATCATGAGAATCAGTTGAGTATGAATGAAAGCATATGTCATACAGTCAGTGTCTACAAGAGCATGAAAGAGTATGAGAAAGCTTTAAGAGTAAAAAAAGCAAACTGTAATGAACAATCATAATGTGAAGAGCTCAGAGTCATTATTCAGAATGTTTAAACTGTTCAGACTGTTCAAATAATGTTCATTGAGGTTCAGCAAAGGGTTCATGCTGCACAGGGAAACTAGTTCACCCTTAATTATGATTTTAATAAAGGTCATTTATTTTCTGACTCAGAATTAAAGTTTTTTTGATTAATATTCACATGAAGTTCACTCACAGACCTGTCACGTCAGAAGGAAGAAAATGATTGTTGAACATGTTGAAAACATTCATTAACAGAGTGCTCAGAGTGATGATAAATATAACAATTTTCATTCTTCTCATTAATTACATGTTGTGAATCAATTGAGGTTCTTTAATTGTTTGAACTGTTTAAACTGTTCAGAGTAACTGTTTGAATCATGAGCTGAGTGACAAGCATCTTAAATATGACTCATTTATATCTCTTTGAGCAGTTTATTATAATATTAATGTTGATATCTTTTTGATCCTTCACTGCTTGAGCAGCACATTGTTTATTGTTCAGGCATATGAGGTAGTCTTTCATGATGAAAAAAGATGTTGACTGAATCATCTGAGAAGTCAAGACAGACTGAAGATGAGAAGTTATCTTGTTCTGAAAATCATTCATACACTGAGTCTCATCATAGCTCAGGAAGGTTGAAAGGCAGTGAAACTTAAGAAAAAAGTCAAAGAACTTGAATAATTTTTAAGTCAAATTAATATAAGCTCAGTGATAATTCCTGAGCTTATCTGAATCCTCATAGATGTCTTTTAAGTCTTTTAAAATGTCATCAATCATTCAGTATGATTCAGCTGAAAGCTCATATGAGGAGCAGGATTTAATGTGTTGAGTGATCTTTTCACTTAATTGAGACAACACATATCTCATGTGATCAGTCTCCTCTGAGAAGTGATCACTATTGACTGACAGCTTGACATGAATCTTGTTTATTTAATTATCTCAGGTGAGTTCAGTACTGTCATTTAAAAAAGAAGAATCAGAAAGCTTCTGTGAACATTTATCATTATTTAAACTGTTTGAAACATTTGAAGAATAAGTGTTTTCTCATTCAATTTATCACCTTTTCTTCTGAAGATGATATTTAACATTTAAAGTGACAAAGCTGACACTGAAAGAGATCACATAATGTTGCTTCTTCACAAGAGCATTTGTAAGAGAGTCTTTTTCAATTATGAGGTTACTGACTTGTTCATTGATTTTCATGCTTAGGTTTCACTGTTCACATAGTGTATTAAGAGTTTTTAAAAACTGCTTTGACTTAACCTCTGCTCAGCGCTGAAGCTGCTCAACATTAACAATGTCATAAAAGGTACAAGCGTCATCTTCATCAGTTTATTCATGATGTCATGCAGTTGAGATAAAATACTTTCATGCCTTTCTGCTCTTCTTGAGTTCTTTGAAAGTCATGTTTAGTTTAAAGTAAATCATCTTCACATTAAGAAGAGTTTCTTCTACTTCATTTCTCTACTTCTGTCAGTGAGATGAGCTTGCCTCAGCAGTCTTTTCTTTCTGAGCCTGACTCAGTGAAATCATGCTCTCATGTGTCATGTTGATGATGATGTGTTGATGATTCAGTGTTGAAGATGTCTGTCTTGCAGTGTTCTGTGTTTAATGCCTTTCTTGACCTCTGTTTGATGTTCAGATCAGTGTTCAATTCAGTGATTTCATTTGATTCAGCTCTTTCACAAGAGCAAAGTGAATGCAGGTTATTTAAATTCAGCTTGACTGCTTCATGAGCATTTGATGATGATGATGATTGTGCACTTATCATAACAGGTTCTTTCAGCTTGACTGCTTCATGAGCTTTCAGGTTTTTGTATGACTTAAGTTGACTGATACACGTCTGTATGACTTAAAAAGTGTAATTGCAGAGAGTTGTGTTACTGATGTTTTTTGAAGTTGTCAACACACACAACTCAATGCCTTTCTGAACAGGTTATTTCAGTTCAACTGTTTCATGAACATTAAGAGAATGAGAATTAATTTAATATCAAGATCATGCAGAGCTCATCATGCAGATATGATGATTAAAAAATTAATTCTAAGAAGTCATTAAATGATGAGCAAAATTACACATCCGCAACTTGGCAGCCCGCTCAAAAATAAGGTTTTAGTTAATAGTACTTTATGCGCTCAGAGCACTCTCTGAGCAGTAAATAAGCTCATACAAATCTTACACTTTAAATAACTATTATACCTTCATGAATAATAAAAAACTTTTTATCAAAAAGTTTTAGATCTCTTTATTCTGTACACTTTACAAACTAAAGATTTCTTCATAAGTTTTAATTTGCAATAGTTATGAATTAAAAAACTTTTAACTAATTATAAATATATTAGCATATTAAATAACTATTGTGCTTTTATACTTATAATATAACTTTCAGTTTATAAGTTGTAGAGAATAAGCTGTTTAATAGTTTTCTTATACAAAGTTTCTTTTTATGTGTTGTTGTTGTTGAGTTATTCAAAAAGTCATTAAAAGTCAGTTTATTAATGTTGTGATTTTCATCACTGAAAGTTTGAAATCAAGTATAAAAGCGCAATAGTTATTCAAAGTATGTGACTTTTTTTAAAAGATTTTTCACTATTGAAAACTTGAATTAAATATAACTTAACAACAACAGCAGTTATGAAGAAACTTTTAGTTTAACATTAATAGAGAATACTGTTCTTTATAACTTATGCATTAAAAGTTTCTTCATATCTGTTGAGGTGCAAAAGTTATTAAAGTGTGTAAATTTTTAAGTGACAAAAATCTTGAAGTTCTTTAAATATTCAGAACTCAACACTTAAAAATTTACACACTTTAATAACTTTTGCACCTCAACAGATATGAAGAAACTTTCAATGCATAAATTATAAAAAACAGTATTCTCTATTAATGTTAAACTAAAAGTTTCTTCATAACTGCCGTTGTTGTTAAGTTATATTTAATTCAAGTTTTCAACAGCGAAAAATCTTTCAAAAAAAGTCACATACGTTGAATAACTATTGCGCTTTTATACTTATAATATAACTTTCAGGTTATAAGTTGTAGAGAATAAGCTGTTTAAGAGTTTTCTTATACAAAGTTTCTTTTTATGTGTTGTTGTTGATGAGTTATTCAAAAAGTCATTAAAAATCTGTTTATTAATGTTGTAATTTTCATCACTGAAAGTTTGAAATCAATATAACTTTTTAACAACAACAGTTATAAAAAAACTTCAAGTTATAAAACTGTTTAATAGCTTCTTCTCTACAACTTATAAACTAAAAGTTATATCATAAGTATAAAAGCGCAATAGTTATTCAAAGTATGTGACTTTTTTAAAAAGATTTTTCGCTATTGAAAACTTGAATTAAATATAACTTAACAACAACAGCAGTTATGAAGAAACTTTTAATTTAACATTAATAAAGAATACTATTTTTTATAATTTATGCATTGAAAGTTTCTTCATATCTGTTGAGGTGCAAAAGTAATTAAAGTGTGTAAATTTTTAAGTGACAAAAATCTTGAAGTTCTTTAAATATTCAGAACTCAACACTTATACAGTGCTTTCAGACTCAACAAATCATGATTTTTTATTGCAGAAAAGTGAATTTTAGCAAAAGTTTACTTATTATAAATTTTACTGTTATTATAACACTGCGTGTGTACTTGTTTAAACAATTGTTTCAATAACTGTTTTTTTATCGCAAAATTTTGATGTTCCGCTCAAGATTTAAGGTTGAGCTCAAAGTGCTCAAAGGGTGCTAAGAGCGGCTGTTAGCTGAAACATGAGATCAGAAGCTCAGAGCGCTCAAAGTGCTAAAAACTAACTCAAAGCTTTATGACTCACTGTGAATGATTTTTTGCTTAAATAAATCAAGCCATCATTATCACCTGTAATAACTGAACAGGCTAAACTGAAATGAGAAGTTAAATAAATTAACAACAACTGTTGATGAAAAAACAGGCTACAGTACAGAGTGACATAAAAAAAATACTCACTTGACAAGATCTGATATAACACTGATGAATTTAAACACTCACCTGAACTGAAAGAGGTATTTCATGAAAGGTACTCAAACAAGCTGATTGAGTCATTAAATACATCAACAATAAAGCAGAAAAGTGAATGATCAGCTCACAGAGTTCATTAAATAAAGAAGAGAATAATGTCAGATTTATGTCTGAATATGTTATTGAACTGAATGTTGTATCAAATGTTGTACTGAACTGAATGACTAAATGAGTTAGCAGTGATTAAATTAATGAGCTTAACATGCACATAAAGACTTTAATTTTTGCACTCTTTCTTCTCTTTGCTTCTTAAACTAGAATTCTTCTCTGTAGCTAAATGTCAATTGTTAAAACATATGCATTAATTCATAATCTGCATAGTCCTGACAGAAATGACTTGTGCAATGAGACTCATGATCATTCAAAAGAAGAAATCATTTTTCAACTGCTTATGAAACTGTGTACAACTTAAATATCTTTATTAATCACTTCAATTTAAGCTTATTATCTGTTCAACTCTTCTTTAAGACAGTTATTATAGCATCTTTAATTATATCCTCTTTAAATCACTCCTTCATGAGTTTTTTTCCCTTGAAAATGATCATTGATGAAAGATGCTGATTGTAAGAGAGCTGAGTGTATGACAGTCATCATATAAGTGTTGAACAGAGTGTCATAAGCAATATAATCATGATAAAGTCAATGTAATGATTATATGTTTTTTATTCAGTGACAAAATTAATCTCTGAGGAAGCAGGTTTCTGCATTTCTTTGTGAAAAGTTTTCACTTAATGTCAAGACGCTAGGTGCTGAGTCATCATATTTAAGTTATAATATCATATTATAGTGTCATACTATAGTGTTGTATTATAGTGTTGTATTATAATGTCATACTGTCATATTATATATGATGACTTTGACACAGTATTTCTCTTCTCATAATGCTGTCCTCAGGGTCAACTGACTGCTCATAAACTTCATTATGATGTTATAATAGTTGAGGTTGTAGAGTGAGTGCATGAGACTGTATTAAAATAAAGCTGATCACATGCTTTTATTTAATTGTGATGATATCACACCTGGCAGTAAGCTTTCTTCATAACATAAACATCAAAAGAAAACATGTTCACTGTAAGTTCAAAACATCTTTCCTTTGTATTTATTCTTTATTGTTTGTCTTATAACATGTTGTCATATATTCTTATGACTTTTTCACAGCTCATTAAGTGACTTAATGACTTCATGATATTGTCTTCATTGCAGAGGTGTTCACCTCATGAAGGAAGTATCATGAAGCTTATAATTTATAATTCAACATTCTTTGTGATGTTATACTTTCTGTCATACTGTATGAATACTGACATAGTGTATATAACTCATCAATATTTGAATGCTTAAAATCACAGTTATGAACAATGATGAAGATTCATCTTCACTGAGTAAGTCTGTTAATCTTCATGCTCAATGTGATGAGGAGGACTCTGAGGTATTATTATTAATAAATAAACTTATGATGATTGACATCTTCAAAAAGAGATGAGGAAGCAGAGGAGGAAAATAAATTATTCAACATTTAAAAAAACATGTTATTTATTTTTAAATAACACTTCTGATGAGGAGTTCTGCTCTGTGTGATGTCATGATGATACTTCACTGTCAGCTCATGTGCAGCAAGCTCATCATCATGAGCATGTGATTTAAAAAAACCTCAATCACATGTTGTTAAATACTGCTCACTGTGACTCTTGCAGAAGAGCTGAGATTGATCAGTGCTTCATGTCACAGATTAATTTAACATGTGCTCATTGCATGTCATTTTATAATTTTCATGATTAATGCATGATGAAGCTTCTGATCATCACTGCTTTAATTTTTAAAAGATCTGATGTTGTTGTTCTACATGCATATGTTTATGATGACAGAAGAAGTGACAGTACACTGTAAACTTATCTTTTTTAATCATTTTTCATTTTGTTTCATTTAGTATAATTATGTCATATCTGTCATACATATGACATTTTGTTGTACTGTCATACTGTTATACTGTTGTACTATTGATATATTAATTGTGTATAATGCTTAACAATTAATTAATTAATTCACATGCTGTTACTTTTTATCAATCATTATTGACACTCTTTGCACTTTTTATAATTATTTCTCAATATGAGTCTCTTGGTTTTCTTGAGGTTGACATGTGTTAATTCAGTAATTTTAAGAAGCTCATTTAAACTCTTACTGTCTTATTAAAAAGCACTGCTCATACTTTTCACATCTTCAACACTCATTAATCTTGTTATCATCAAGAGTATATTGAATCCTGTGAACAACATTATGTTGAAGAGATGAGGTCAGAGACCTCATTAAATAATAAAGAAGAAGATGAAACAGCAGAGTAATAATTAATAATAAAATTGTTTTCTCATTTTAACATATGTATCATGTACACGTGACTTGTAGTGTTTCTCATAAAAGGTAACATAATTGTTATAACTTTTGTCATAATGAACTGCTCAAGCACTTTTTGACTGTGTCATTGTTACTCATTTAAATTTAATAATTTAAGTCATGAATAAAAAATAAAGCTGATGAAGTTCTCTCACAGCAGTTATTTATTTATTAATGATCATGATGTCATACTGTTCAACTGAATTTCAACTTATATGAGTTGTTAATATGAAACTTCTGAATTTTTATCTTTACATTTCAGATGAAGTGAATTGATTTTCATGTGTCATCTCATGCTTAATCTGTCAACTTTCACTTGATAAGGTATTGAAACTTGTTATCATAAACATGACTGTTCACAATTGCTTCAACTTCTCACTCATCATTTTTATTAAGTAGTAAATTCTTTCCTGTCAAGATGAGAAAGACATGACGTGTGCTCTGAAATGACTTTAATAAAGTAACATTAAATATGTTATAAATATTTTGATCCTCTGAGAGGTTGAGTTTATATGATGACTGACTTATCACATATTATAACTTGAATGAGTTAAGTTTTTTTCAATGCAGTTTCTTCATCTGCTTGTTTATTGACACATTTTTTTTATTAATCAGTATTAAGTCACCTTCTTTGAATGTTATCTCTGTTTAGTATTAATTATAATACTCAGTGTATATTTCATTAACTTATCATAATTTTTTCTGAGTTGTAGTAATTTGATCTTGAAGCCTCTATGTATTCACATAAGGTCTTATTTGTTCATGTGAGTATTGTATAAATAATTTACTTAAGCTCATCTGAGGGTTTCATTTTAAGTTAAACTGAAAGGAGCTCTTTCCTATAGTAGCATGTATGAAGTTGTTGTATGAGGACTTCACATAAAGTAAAAGCTTAACTCAGTCCTCTTGTTGCTTATTAATGAATATATGTAAATACACCTTCAGGGATTAATTCTGCCTCTCAGTTTAACTGTCAGTTTGCAGGTGAAAAGTCATTGATATATTATAATGACATCATATGTGAAAGCAGAAGCTGATTTACTGTTTTAATGTAAACAGTTTATCTCTGTCTGTGATTAAGACTTTTAACATGTCATGATGCTTAACTATGTTCTGAATAAATACTTTAATGAAGTCAACAACTGACATTGTCTTCTGTACTGAAATATAATAAGTCATTTTGATCAACTTATCAACTATATTAAGGATTAAATCTCATGTCATACTTTCATACATGCTGCTCAGTGGCAGGTCTGTAATGAAGTTCATTATCATTATATGTCATGACTCAGTTAAGACTGACAATGAGTTTAATAATTTGTATGACTTATGATAAGATGATTTCACCTTTTAGCATTTAACATAATTATGACAGTAACATCATACATCTCTGATGATGTCAAGTTAATTATAAAATCAATGCATTAATTTTATAATTTTTGACTTCCTGAAATGACCTGTGAAGATATCATCATGATACTGATTAATCACTGCATTGTGAAGAGCTGAGTTCTGTGAAATATAAATTTTATCATTATAATGTATGACATCATTAATTTTTTGTCAATATTTTCATACTTTTAAAAGTATAAATGTCATATTTAACTGCATCTCTGATATTATGATCATCTCAGAGTTCATGTTTATATTCATATTTATCATTTCAGACTCAGTTAAGTTGTTTTTATCCTCAATAAGGGTAGTTAATATCTGTCATACTCATCATATCAAATCATCTTTCAACTGCTCAGTATGAATCACATGTTTAAGTTGTTTAATAAATATTTTTATATAAGTTGTTATCTCCTCACCTATTGATGAGTGAGTAGACATGAGTTGAAGCACTTTAATAATGTCAACAGAAGCATTATCCTCAATTTAAAGATTAATAAAAATGTGACTTGCATCATTATTCATAACTTCAGTGTTTGCTGAGTTATTCTTAATTAAGTGCTGCTGAGGCTCTGCATATTTAAGCTTTTTGACTGAGTAACAGCTTGCTTTTTGAGCAGATAAGTATCACATAATGTGTATTTTAATGACATCACTGATTTTTTTCAACATAACACAACTTGCTTCTTGAGCAGGTAGATTTCACACTGCTGATGTTTTAATGAGATTGCTGATTTTTTTTAACATGACATGACTTGCTTTTAAAGCAGATAAGTGATGTATTATTAATGTTTTAATCATACTGCTGATCTTTAACATGACATTTTCATCATTATAGTTTGCTTCTTCTTGAGCAGATAAGTTTCACATCACTGATGTTTTAATGAAATCATCATCTTTGATATTCATTATATCAGTAGTATTTATTATGACAGATATAACATTCTTTTGTTGTAGTTCCTGTTGTATTAAGTGTTTTAATCACAGTTCATTACAGCTTGCTTCTTCTTAAATAAATAAATTTCACACTGCTGATGTTCTGATGAGATCATCATCTTTAGTAATCATTATTCTGAGTAAGTGATGCACTGCTGATGTTTTAATAATATCATTAACTTCATCTGACATGACATTTTTATTATTTTTATTACAGCTTGCTTCTTCTTAAGCAGATAAATTCTGCATCATTAATCTTTTAATGAGACTGCTGTCTTCAGTGTTCATCATATTGATAATATTCATTGTGACAAATATGATATTTTCTTGTTATAACTTCTGTCATACTGAGTGTCTTGACTGCAGTGTCACTGCAGTAAGCATGTATAATTTCTTTTGTACTGACTTATAATCCTGACTTTTCAAGTGAAAGGACTGTTGTATTATTTCAGCAGTAATTGAGGTATTGACAGTCTTTAGCAGTTCATAATCAAGCTGTTTTAATAAATTATCAGCAGAGTTCTTCTTGCCTTCTTGATATGTGATTTTAAAGTCATATTTAATAAGCTTTTCAGCTTATTTGAGCTGCCTTTATGTGAGGTTTAAAGTAGTCATAAATCAAATAAGGTTTACATGATCAATTAATATGATAATTTAATGTTTAACACCTTGACAGTAGTGCTGTTAATGATGCATGACTTTCATGATGATAAGAAGCTCTTGCTCACTTATATTATATTAAGTCTCAGTATTTAGCAGCTTTTTGCTGTAGTAAGTAATTAATAATCAGTGTAATTGACTATCAACCTCAAAGTGTTGTGTTAAGATTTCATTAATTATGAATTCAAAGGCGTCTGTTTTAACCTTTATAAGTTTATTTTTATTAAAATAATGTAATAATGAAGCGCTCATGAAGGTCTTCTTCAGAGCATTAAACACTTTCAATGTGACTTCTAAAAGTGAAAAAAAGACAAGTACAACATTTTCTTGTTGTATTTTTTTTTATTTCTTTATTAAGTGTATGCAGTCTAAGACTATGACACTGTGTAGTTTACATATGTGAGGTATTTATTACCTCAAGTCAACTTGTTTTGTCAATTTCTTTTGTGACTGTTATTGATGTCAGAATTGCACATTTTTAAATATTTCTTTCAATATCTCCTCACTTTACTTCCTGGTTTTCATCCTCAACCCTCCCTAAAAGTCACTTCTGTGTAGCTATTTTTGTGTGTTTTAAAAATACTAAAGTATTTTTAATCCCTTTCTTTGTACAAAGTAGTGACTGTAATGTTAATTGTGTGAATTTTACTTTTTGCATTTCCTGTTTCAGCTCCTGCTGCTCTTGTTTATACTGCCTGCAATTTAACAGTAAATGCTCTGATGACTGTTTTACCTTACATTAAAAACATTAATTGTTTTCATATGTAGGTAACCTGCAAAGATATGATTTAAAATAGTCATGTCCTAGTTTTAATTATGTAAATGTTGTAAAGGTTAACCTTTCACATTTGTACAATTCTTTTGACTTTATAATTAGGTCAGGTCTTGTAGCATATGTCTTGTATTGTTGACCTTGATTTGCAGTTTGTCATTTTATTAATCATTCATCTTTAGCAATTTCCTCAATATCTTTTTTGATATAAGATAAAGAAATATGACTTGAATATACATTAATAACTGCATTTACTGAGTTTAAAGCTTCTTGTTTGACTGCTTTATCTGCTAATTCATTCCCTGATATTTGACTATGACTAGGAATTCAGTGTATATGAATTAACTTTTGACTTTGCTGTAATTCCTGCAGGTTTGACTGAATTTGTTGTAAAACTTCTGTATTTGTAGATTTTTGCAATTTTTGTATTGCAGTTTAACTATCTGTAAATATTCAGATGTTTTTTCTCAAAAACTGTCTTTGTATTGCTTGTTTTGTAACCTGCATTATAGCATAAAGTTCTGCATTTAATACTTTCATGTACTGACCTAGAAAGTAGCTTTTTGTACTTATATAATTGTCTTTTATACAGTAAATTTCAGCTCCTACATGGTCTTTTGTACTTTGTGTTGTCTTTACACTGATTTTTGACTCATCAGTGTAAAAGACTGATGTTTTGCATGCAATCAATTACTTTACTTGAGCAAAGTGTTTTTTGATTATGATTTTTTTTGTTTCTGCTGAAACTTGAATATCTGCAATCTGTGTATTATTTTGTAGTCATGGTTTTTGAGCTGTAATAGGCTTTTCCACTTGTCTTGATGATATTAATGTAGATATACTGTTTAGTATTTTAATTAATTGTGTAGGGTGTTTTTTCCCTGATGTATTTTGATTTCAATCTAGAAATTTAAAGTTTATAAGTATGTCTTGACCTATTTGTGACTCTGACAGGTATGACGTGAGTATTCTTTACCTGATATAATGATTTTCTGATAAGGTTATAATCCTTAATGCATATTTCCTGCATTTTTTGTTTAATCTGACTTGTACCAGCTGAATATTTGCTTCAATTTTCATTGCAGCTCCTGAGGAAGTTCTAAAAGCTCTTAAGATCTTGTGTAATGCTGAGTTTTGCAATTTTTCTAATTGCTTTAAGTAGTCTTTCTGGTTTTTCCATCAAATTTCTGACCCGTAGTCATTAATTGATGTAATACATGCTTGATAAAGTTGTTTTGCATTTTTAACTGAAAGACCTCATTCTGAATTTGTTAATCTGTTGATTAAGTGCATTACTCCGATTGCTGTGGAGACTTTTTTTTGAACATGTGTTTTGAAGTTCAGTTTTCTGTCGAGTCAAACTTCTAACCACTTGACTTCTTTGACTGATTTTATCATCATGTCATTAATCCTGATTTTCTATTTTCTAGAAAGGATTTTGTTCATGATTGTATTTGTACTGATAACTTCAATTTCTTCATAATTGAGAGTAATTGCAGTAGTGATATGGGATCAAAAGCTCCCTTGATGTTTAGTAGCAAACATGATAGAACATTTCCTTTGTTTTGAGCTGATTCTATATTATGTGTTAAGTTTAATACTGCATTAATTGCTGATCTTTGTTTTCTTCCTCTGATTTAATCTTGATCTAATAAGTCTGTGACTTGACTTAAATATGATAATCTAGTTGTCATGATTTTCTCTGCCAACTTGCTTAAACAGTTTAATAATATAATCATTCTGTAAGCTTTTGATTTTGAATAATCTGGCTTTCTCAGCTTTTTTAGAATAACACCCGTGCCTTGATGTCAACATTCCAGGTGAAAGCCTGCTTGAATTAATTATTTATAGATTGTAAACATTAATTCTAGTATTGCCTGATATGCTTTTTGAATAATAGCAAAGGAAATACCATCTGATTCAGGTGCTTTCTTTGCAGAGGATGTAAATATAGCTTGTTTAACTTCATTTTCTGTTAAGTCTGATCAATTTACATGTATTGTGTCTTGATTATCCTCAATTTCAGCTGTAGAAAGTTCTGAATACATTGCTGTAATAAATGCTTGACATTGGTCTTGAAAATCCTGACATAATCTATCATTTTGATCTTGTATTGGTGGTATTTTCTTCATAAGTCGTGGCTTTGTGTATTTATATGCTTGAAATACATTTTTTCCACTTGCTTCTGTAAGAAATGTTGTTCAGGATTTTTGTTTTGCATTTTTAATAACTTGAAAGTACTCAGATCTAGGCTGTCATTTGGGTCGGGTCGGGCCGGGTCCATGGTCAAAGACTCAACCCACGGGTCCAGCCCCTCCACGGACCCGGTATCCAGTGGCCAACCGGGTCGACCCTGAGGTACCCACATAGACACTGAACTAACTCAATCAGGTTAACTCCCGCGCGCTAAACTTTAATTTTTGAGCCGCGAACTTCAAAAAATAGATAAGGCCGCAAGGTAATGCCCTTATTAAATATGACATTGCGACTTGATTTCTTTGCAACTCTATTGAATTGTAGAGCTTAATGCGCCCGTCAATTTGATGCAAAAATCATCAAAAACGGATCGCGGCGCATTGCGCTGTGTGGGTTTGAAGTTCAGGGTGGCGAACATCATCAATCAATCAACTTGACGAAAGTGTCAACTTTCAAACTCACATAACTTAATGCGCAGCGATCCGTTCTTGATGATTTTTGCATAGAATTGACGGGCGCATTGAGTTCTATAATATACCAAATTATGGAAGGGTTTAGCCCCAATTATTGCGGCTCTCAGTGTTCTAATTACCCTCAGTGTCTGCCTTCATTACCCGCCCCGACCTGACACGCCAAGGTGAGTTCAAAATCACTGAGACACTGCCACCTGACCCGGCCTGACCC
>KK106981.1:3970926-4005573 GCA_000611775.1 Umbilicaria muhlenbergii
CAATGCAAGTTCAAGATAAAATCAACAATGCATTGAAAAATGCAAAAATTGCAAAGGTGCTAGTAGCAACAGTGACTATTTCTAGGTCACAAAATAGCATAATCCTCACTGCAGTAGAAGAAAGCAGCGCAGAAGAGTTATTACAACATAGAAATATCTGAGAGCCGGAATTAAACCTGAACTTAGTTCACGTTCAAAAAGACCAGAAATGATACAAGATAATTCTACATGAATTATTCACAGAGATTTTTGACAATGCGGAGGGAATGCAATTGCTAAAAAATGAGATTGAGATCTTCAATAAAGGTCTAAAATTGGTGTGCAAACCAAGCTGAATGTCTACAGCAGAGAGTAGAAAATCCAAAAGGCATTCATCTGCAGTCATTGCCTTTGCAAGCAGCCAAGAGGCTGAAAAAGCCTTGAGAACTAGGTTAATAATGGCTGAAAATTCACTACATACCGCGGAATACACAGACTGCAAACTGTATGAGCAATGCATCAAATGTCAAGGATTTGACCACACATAGCATAAGTGCACGCATGAAGTCAAATGCCAAATATGCACTGAAAATCATTATATCAGGAAGCACACATGCTTTATTTGCAAAAAAGGACAAGAAATATGTGGTCACATAATATTAAAGTGTGCAAATTGCAAAGAAAATCACCAGGTGAATAGCAAAGACTGTGAATATTACAGAGCAGTTGAACCTTATTCAGCAGACAGAGACCCTTTAGTCATGAATGAATAATGTGTAGTATAAACACACAACATTCAAACACAGACCTGCAGGAATTATTTAAAATTCAGATTTTTCAACATAACTGCAATAAATCAACAAATGCTATGCAATCATGTTTAAAAGCTGCAGTGGGGAAAATAAATATTGTGTTAATTCAAGAATCATGAATTGAGTCAAATTACAGTATTATTTCACACTCAGCATTTACTAGCATTATCTCAACGTCAGAACTCAGACCATGAGTTTTAACATTTATTACAAAAGCAAACAAAGGAATAAAATGCACGCTTAGATCAGATATATCAAAGAATGCAGATTTACAAGCTTTGTTTATTTCTGCATCAAGTTTAAAAGAAATTCTACTGTTGAATGTATATAATGAAAGGTCTCTTTAGCTTGAATTAAATACATGAACAATAAAAAGAGCATTAAGTCAAATAAGTGCAACAACTAGAATATTAGTTTGTGAAGACTTTAATGCACATTATGCATGATGAAATTCTACAATCACAGAGGCAAAAAATGCAGAAAGCTTACTACAATAGCTGCAAACAAATCACTGTGATTTAGTCAATATATCAGACGTCATAACATTCATCAGACATATTGTAAACAGAAAATATTCATCAGTTCTAGATTTAACATTTGCAACAAATCAATTAATACCAGAAATAATTGATTGGCAAGTTAATGAAGAAGTGTATACTGGTTCAGATCATGAGATTATTCAGTTTTTCATAATTACTGAAAACCTTACACTGGTGGAAAGTTCATTCAACGCGCCGTTCAATATACAAAAAGCGGATTGAGAGAACTTTACAAAGGAATTACAGCAAAATGCAAAAGCAATAAGTTTAAATCAATCATTAAAACAAATGACTGAAAACTTAAGAGACTTAATTGCATAAACTGCAGAAAACAATATTTCTAGATGTAAATCATGCAACAAATCTAAAGTATGATGAACGGAAAACCTCATCAGGCTTAGAAAAGAAATGTCAACAGCAAGAAGACAATACAACAAGCATGATAAATCTGAAAGACAGTGAATTAAATTCACAACAAGCAGATCTGAGTACTTTCAAGTTATTAGAAATGCAAAACAAAAATCCTGAACAACATTTCTTACAGAAGCAAGTGGAAAAGATGTATTTCAAGCATATAAATACACAAAGCCACGACTTATGAAGAAAATACCACCAATACAAGATCAAAATGATAGATTATGTCAAGATTTTCAAGACAAATGTTAAGCATTTATTACAGCAATGTATTCAAAACCTTCTACAGCTGAAATTGAGGATAATCAAGACACAATACATGTAAATTGATCAGACTTAACAGAAAATGAAGTTAAACAAGTTATATTTACATCCTTCACAAAGAAAGCACCTGAATCAGATAATATTTTCTTTGCTATTATTCAAAAAGCATATCAGGCAATATCAGAATTAATGTTTACAATTTATAAATAATTAATTCAAGCAGGCTTTCACCTGAAATGTTGACATCAAGGCACAGGTGTTATTCTAAAAAAGTTAAAAAAGTCAGATTATTCAAAATCAAAAGCTTACAGAATAATTACATTATTAAACTGTTTAAGCAAAGTGGCAGAGAAAATCATGACAACTAGATTATCATATCTAAGTCAAGTCACAGACTTATTAAATCAAGATTAAATCAGAGGAAGGAAACAAAGATCAGCAATTAATGCAGTATTAACTTTAACACATGATATAAAATCAGCTCAAAACAAAGGAAATGTTCTATCATGTTTATTATTAAACATCAAGAGAGCTTTTGATTAGGCTGTCATTTGGGTCAGGTCAGGTCAGGTTCATGGTCAAAGACCTGACTCACAGGTTCAGCCCCTCCACGGACCTGGTATCCAGTGGCCAACCGGGTCGACCCTGAGGTACCCACATGGACACTGAACTAACTCAATGCGGCTAGAAAAAAGCTTAATTTTAAGCGAGGAACTTCAAAAAGTCGATGAGGCCACAAGGTAATGAGCTTATCAGATATCACATTGTAAGTGATTTTTTTGAGCAACACATATAAGTTGTAGAGCTCAATGCGCCCGTCAATTCTATGCAAAAATCATCAAAAACGGATCGCGGCGCATTGAGTTGTGTGGGTTTGAAGTTCAGGGTGGCGAACATCATTAATCAATCAACTTCATGAAAGTGTCAACTTTCAAACTCACATAACTTAATGCGCAGCGATCCGTTCTTGATGATTTTTGCATAGAATTGACGGGCGCATTGAGCTCTACAACTATTAGTACAAATACAATCATGAACAAAATTCTTTCTAGAAAATAGAAAATCAGGATTAGCCTTTGATGATGAAAGACAAGAAATGCAAAATATCAAGACAGGAATTTCACAAGAATCATCAATATCCTCAATACTGTTTTTGATATATATAAGGTATTTATTCTCAAAAATCAAGGCCAAATCCTCAGATATGAAAAAACTCAGCTATATAAATGATGTGGCACTATATATTACTGAAAAATCAGCTGCAGAAAATTGTTTAAAATTATAATCTGCAGCTGAAACAGCCTTCTTATAAGCAGAAACAAACACAGTACAGTTTAATGACAGTAAATCTGAGTTAATTCACTTTGAAAAGTCAAGAAAACCTGCAGAAAACAGTATTACACTATCAAATGACATGATGATAAAATCAGTCAAAGAAGTCAAGTGGTTAGAAGTTTGACTAGACAGAAAACTGAACTTCAAAACACATGTTTAAAAAAAAGTCTCTGCAGCAACCAGAGTAATGCACTTAATTAATAAATTAACAAATTCAGAATGAGGTCTTTCAGCTAAAAATGCAAAACAACTCTATCAAGCATGCATTACATCAATTAGTGACTACGGGTCAGAAATTTGGTGGAAAAACCAGAAAAGCTACTTAAATTAATTAGAAAAATTGCAAAACTCAGCATTACACAAGATCTTAAAAGCTTTTAGAACTTCCCTGAGGGCTGCAATGAAAATTAAAGCAAATATTCAGTCAGTACAAGTCAGATTAGACAAAAAATGCAGGAAATATGCATTAAGAATTATAACCTTATCAGAAAATCATTGTATCAGGCAAAAAATACTCACTTTATACTCCTCAGAGTCATAAATAAGTCAAGACATACTTATAAACTTTAAATTTTTAGACTGAAATCAAAATACACCAGGGAAAAAACACTCTACACAATTAATTAAAATACTAAACAGTATATCTACATTAATATCATCAAGACAAGTGGAAAAGCCTATTACAGCTTAAAAACTATGACTACAAAGTAATACACAGATTGCAGATATTCAAGTTTCAGCAGAAACAAAAGAAATCACAATTAAAAAACACTTTGCTCAAGTAAAGCAATTGATTGCATGCAAAACATCAGTCTTTTACACTGATGAGTCAAAAATCAGCGTAAAGACAACACAAAGTACAAAAGATCACATAAAAGCTGAAATTTACTGTATAAAAGATAATTATACAAGTACAAAAAGCTACTTTCTAGGTCAGTACACTGAAGTACTAGATGCAAAGCTTTATGCTATAATGCAGGTTACAAAACAAGCAATACAAAGACAGTTTTTGGGGAAAAACATCTGAATATTTACAGATAGTCAAACTGCAATACAAAAATTGCAAAAATCTGCAAATACAGAAGTTTTACAACAAATTCAGTCAAATCTGCAGGAATTATGGCAAAGTCAAAAGTTAATTCATATACACTGAATTCCTAGCCACAGTCAAATACCAGGGAATGAATTAACAGATAAAGCAGTCAAACAAGAAGCTTTAAACTCAAGAAATGCAATTATTAATGCAGACTTAAGGCATACTTCTTTATCTTATATCAAAAAAGATATTAAGGAAATTGCCAAAGAGGAATGATTAATAAAATGACAAAATACAAATCAAGGTCAACAATAATGTACAAGACATATGCTACAAGGCCTGACCTAGTTATAAAGTCAAAAGAATTGTATAAATGTGAAAGGTTAACCTTTACAACATTTATGCAATTAAAACTAGAACACAGCTATTTTAAATCATATCTTTGCAGATTACTTACATATGAAAACAATTAATGTCTTCAGTGTAAGATAAAACAGTCACCAGAGCATTTACTGTTAAATTGCAGGCAGTATAGACAATAGCAGCAGGAGCTGAAACAGGAAATGCAAAAAGCAGAATTCACACAATTAACATTACAGTCACTACTTTGTACAAAGGAAGGGATTAAAAATACTTTAGTATTTTTAAAACACACAAAAATAGCTACACGGAAGTAGCTTTTAGAGGGGGTTGAGGACGGAAATCAAGAAGTAGAGTGAGAAGATATTAAAAGAAATATTTAAAAATGTGCAATTCTGACACCAATAACAGTCGCAAAAGAAATTGATAAAACAAATTAACTTGAGGTAATAAATACCTCACATATGTAGACTACACAGTGTCATAGTCTTAGACTGCATACACTTAATGAAGAAATAAAAAAAAAGATCATGAGGTTATTCAGTTTTCAATAATTACTGAAAACCTTACACTAGTGAAAAGCTCATTCAACACATTATTTAACATACAAAAAGTGAATTGAAAGAACTTCACAAAGAAATTACAGCAAAATACAAAAGCAATAAGTTTAAATCAGTCATTAAAACAAATGACTGAAAACTTAAGAGACTTAATTGCATAAACTGCAGAAGACAATATTTCTAGATGAAAATCATGCAACAAATTTAAAGTATGATGAACAGAAAACCTCATCAGGTTAAGGAAAAAAATGTCAACAGCAAGAAGACATTACAACAAGCAAGATTAATTTGAAAGACAGTGAATTAAATTCACAAAAAGCTGATCTGAGTACTTTCAAGTTATCAAAAATGTGAAACAAAAATCCTGAACAACATTTCTTACAGAAGCAAGTGGAAAAGATGTATTTTAAATATATAAATACATTAAATCATGACTTATGAAGAAAATACCATCAATACAAAATTAAAATAATGTATTATGTCAAGATTTTCAAGACAAATATTGAGCATTTATTACAGCAATGTATTTAGAACCTTTTACAGCTGAAATTAAGAATAATTAAAATGCAATAAATGTAAATTGATTAAACTTAATAAAAAATAAAGTTAAACAAGTTATTTTTACATTCTCTGCAAAAAAAGCACTTGAATCAGATGATATTTCCTTTGTTATTATTTAAAAAGCATATCAAATAATATCAGAATTAATGTTTACAATTTATAAATAATTAATTCAAGCAGGTTTTTACTCAGAATGCTGTTATCAAGACATTAATATTATTTTAAAAAAGCTGAGAAAATCAAATTACTCACAGTCAAAAGCTTACAGAATAATTACATTATTAAACTGTTTAAGCAAAGTAACAGAGAAAATCATGACAAATAAATTATTACACTTAAGTCAAGTCACAGACTTATTAGATCAAGATTAAACAGAAGAAAGAAAGCAAAAATCTGCAATTAATGCAATATTAACCTTAACACATGATATAGAATCAGCTAAAAATTAAAGATAATATTTTATCATGTTTATTTCTGAACATCAAAGGAGCTTTTGATCATGTGTCACTACTGCAATTACTTTCAATTATGAAGAAATTGAAATTATCAGTATAAATACAATCATGAACAAAATCCTTTCTAGAAAATAAAAAATCAGGATTAACTTTTGATGATGAAAAATAAAAAATGCAAAGTATTAAAACAGGAATTTCACAAGAATCATTAATATTCTCAATACTGTTTTTGATATATATAAAGCATTTATTCTTAAAAATCAAAGCTAAATTCTCAGATATGAAAAAATTCAACTATATAAATGATGTGACATTATATATCATTGAAAAATCAGCTGCAGAGAATTGTTTAAAGTTATAATTAACAGCTGAAAACAGCATTTTCATGAGCAAAAGAAAATGCAGTACAGTTTAATAACAGTAAATCTGAATTAATTCACTTTGAAAAGTTTAGAAAACCTGCAGAAAATAGCATTATATTATTAAATGACACAGTGATTAAATCAGTAAAAGAAGTCAAGTGATTAGAAATTTAATTAAACAGAAAACTAAATTTCAAAACACATGTTTAAAAAAAGGTTTTCACAGCAACTAAAGTATTACACTTAATAAATAAATTAATAAAATCAGAATGAGGCCTTTCTGCTAAAAATACAAAACAACTTTATCAAGCATGTATTATATCACTCAGTGACTATGAATCAGAAATCTGATGAAAAAACCAAAAAAGTTATGTACAGCAATTAGAAAAACTCAGCTTTACATAAGATTTTAAAAGCTTTTAGAACTTCTCTCAAAGCTGTAATAAAAATTGAAGCAAATATTCAGTCAATACAGGTCAGATTAAACAAAAAATGCAGAAAATATTATAAATGTACTATCATGAGGTAATATCTTAACTAAGGAATTATGAAGTTATATGACAATAATGACTTAAACTTATAATTGATGATTTACAATAGTATGATATTGTTAGTAGGTAGAGAATTATTGTTAAAAAAGAAAATGAGACATGTTTTAATCTCATAATATATTCTTAATGAAGCTGCTTTTGCAAAATGTTCATTACTGAATCACATCTTCATGAGGTGTCATCAATGATGTTAACTTTTTTAATCACTTTCATAAAGTGTCAAGAGTGATGTTTACTGACTGAGCTTTCTCATGAGGTTAATTCACTAGTGAAAGTTATCTTCACAAGGTTGTGCTGTTGTTAAATATAATCTTTTTTATTTTAAATTAGCACCTGATGAGTTTTATACATTAAATGCTCACATTGCTTCTCCTCTTTAAAGGCTCATACTCTTATGAGTATGATGATGTTCACAGTTGCAAGCCTTCACTGAGAAGCACTTCACAATACACTGATAACAGTAAAAAAAATGACCCTGTAGATCAGAAAAAAAATTAAAATTATAAAAAAAATAAGTTGCAGAGCTCATTAAAACTCAGTGAGAAAAAAAGTCTCTCTTCACAAGATGTTTATGAAGTTATGATTAATTTATACACTGACTCAGTGTTTATGATGATTATTGCTCATTTGTGAGCCTGTTCAGCTGTTCATGAGGTCATTTGAATTCACTTTGTTAAACATCATGAATGACTTTATGTAGATCATAAGGTCAGAGTTTTTACTGTCAACAATTTTCATAACTTCAACCCTCTCACTTCTTATTAAGTAAGTTCATGATAATGATTCTTGTGATACACTCTTGTGATGTTTATCCTCATGATGTTTATCTTCATGATACTTGCCTTCATGATGCTTATCTTCATGATGTTTACTTTCATGATGCTTGCCTTCATAATGCTTATTTTCATGATGTTTACTTTCATGATGCTTGCCTTCATGATGTTTGTCTTCATGATGCTTGTCTTTATGATGCTTGCCTTCATGATGCTTATCTTCATGATGCTTGTCTTCATGATACTTGCTTTCATGATGCTTGCCTTCATGATGCTTACCTTCATGATGCTTGCCTTCATGATGCTTGCCTTCATGATGCTTGCCTTCATGATGCTTGCCTTCATGATGCTTTTTCATTAACAGTGATACAGTTCATCATGTTTCACATCAGTTACATAATTAATGTCTTCAGACAAATCATCTGTGATTTCTGTTTATTTTCTCCCTTTGTGTGAACTGCTGAGAAAGCCTCATGCAATCATACTTTTCATGAGATAACTTTTCACAGAGAAGCTCAACTTCATGATTGCATCATCTCACAACAACTCATTCAACTCACTGATCATAAGCAAGATCATGAAGTGATGTGTAAGTGATTTTCATGATTACTTTTCATGAAAATACTTCATGACTGATCTTCATGATAATAATTATAAAAATTAAAAACATTCTTCCTCAGACCTGTGAATCATGTGTTATTGTCATCATGAGTCACAGTTTTAATTATTTTAAGAAGTGTTTTCTCTCCCTTTATATTTTGAAGTGCATGAAGTATTATTAACACATCAGCAAGATCTGCATCTTCCTGTGTATAACTTTATAATACATTTTCATAAAGTGCTTTAATTAATTATGTTGTAGCTCTGTCTTCATCATCTTCAGCTTCATCTTTTTTTTCTGTGTTGTTTCTCTTATCATCTTCATCTTTATTTTTACCCCTGGTCAACCCTGACCCTGAGGATCACAAGAAGGCGTGCAAGATGTGTAAATAAAAAAAACATTAAATGAGCAGAGCTCATAAAGCTGCTGTAATCACTGTTTAAACTCAACACCTCTGTGAAGATGAAAGCTCATGAACTTTGCTGAAGAGAAATACTACTGTGATAAACTGATGATGATAAAAACATTTAAATTTTTTTAAAGGTAAATATCAGCTCCTGTGAGAGTTTATTCCTCACAGAACTTTAACTCTGAGTTGAACCTCTTCATGATATTAAGAATTAATAAGCTTTAATAAATTAAAGTCAGTATGACTCATTCCTTCATGAGTCTTCAGACTTCATGAAGTGATTTCACTTTCAATCCTCTGATAACTTAATGCTTTAATGAGCAGAAGAAACTTTAACCCTTTGTTTAATTTCTTCATAAACATATATCAGCATTGACTATGATTCACAGAGCCTCAGGAAAGTTTTTATAAAACTTTTTAATTAATTTCTTAAAGTTGCAGATTTTATCTGCAGGCTTTTAAGTAATCTTTAAGAATTTCTTTCACACAATGTAATATTATAAAACAGGTTTATCCTCAGAGCTGATCATAATTCATGAGATGATTATAACTTTAATCTCTCACTCTCTTTCAGCTGAGTTCTTCATGAGGTGAAGTGATTTAAACTTTAATGTATTTTTACCTGCCTGCAGTTTATGATCATGAAGCAGATTAACATGAAACACATCATGAATATAAAGTTTTTATAATAATTTTAACTGATAAGCAACATTCTTAATCTTTTTTATAATTTGAAAGAGTTTATAATGCTGTCAATTCAGCTTCTATGAGAATCACTTCAGAGTTATGTTTTTAATCTTTAATTAAATTAACTGTCTGACTCTATAAATCACATCAAGGTGAGATTAATTGTAATGCTTAACTTAATACTTTTAAGACTTCACAAGAGCTCTGCAGACTTTTATTTAAAATCTTATAAAAACACTTCATAAGCTGCTCAGCTTCAATGATAATTTCTTTAACTGCAGAGTACTTCATGAGTTCCTTCACAATAAGCATATTTAATCTAAGTATGAAGTCATAAACAACCTCAAATGATGCCTTTTCAGTAGAAGAGTGTAAGCTCATGTTGTACATGAACTTAATTAATATTAAAAGTGAGGCTCAATTGTTCTGTTGATAATTAACATAACTTTACAAGTACTGTTTCAGCATGTTATTTTGTCATTTAATCTGCTCATCAGTTTACAGATGAAAGGCAGTGCTCAATTAATAATTAATCTTTAATATGAACATCAGGTTGACTCAGAGTCATGAGGTAAAAATAAATTCACAATTTGAAATTAAAACTTGAGTGACTTCATGTAACTTAACAATCTCTTTAATAAAGATTTTTAAAAGTTAATCAGCAGTTCAGTCCTTCCTGACTGAAATATAATGTGTCATTTTTGAGAATTTACACATCATCATCAGTATGACATTGTACACACTCTCATAAGCATGACTCTCTGAAAGATTAATTATAAAGTTTAAAGTGAGTACCTCTCAGAGTTTCTTCAGAATAAATATGAGTTGTAATAATTTAAATTATCTTCTGTGAATGACTTTGACTCTTTGACAGATAAAGTAAGAATTATAATATTCTTGAATTTACTTCTGCATGTTCAGTCAGTAGTACTTTGCATGTATTAAAGTAAAAGTTTTCTCTGTCATGAGGTGACTTGCAAGTAACTCATCATGATGCTTTTTAATAATCCTCAGTCATAATGACTTCACATGAGGTATATAAAGCACTGAGTTAAAGTATAAAAGATCATTTTTTCATGATCAGAGTAAATAAAAATCTGACATTCTTGAATTAACTTCATGAGCAGTGATTTATTTCAGCATATACTTTATGAGAGGATCAATCTGCAAGAATTTAAGTAATATTTTCATGAGAGAAGTGTTAACTTCCTCATAAGATTTTTCATTTAAAACAGCCTCAGAGGCCTGTTTCTGTTGATTTCATTATCAGGAACTCATTATGTCTGCAATTAATATCTCATGAAAATGTACCTTTTAAGTTAATAAATCATCTTTAAACTTAATTAAAATTAAAGTTATTATCAGGAACAGTATCTGTTGTAATATTAAAGTATTCTTAATCTGATTCTTTTATTTTACTTCACATTGATGATCAAGTCTTCATAAAGAGTTGTTAATAAAATTTAAATTTCCCTTTTGATAAGTGATAACAAAATCATAAGCTGATAAAGTCAACACTCATTAAACTTGTCTTTATGAGAGCTTATGAGTAGTTATAAAGCTTCACAACATTCGCAACTTGGCAGCCCGCTCAAAAATAAGGTTTTAGTTAATAGTACTTTATGCGCTCAGAGCATTCTCTGAGCAGTAAATGAGCTCATACAAATCTTACACTTTAAATAACTATTATACCTTCATGAATAATAAAAAACTTTTTATTGAAAAGTTTTAAATCTCTTTATTCTGTACACTTTACAAACTAAAGATTTCTTCATAAGTTTTAATTTGCAATAGTTATGAATTAAAAAACTTTTAACTAATTATAAATATATTAGCATATTGAATAACTATTGCGCTTTTATACTGATGATATAACTTTCAGTTTATAAGTTGTAGAGAATAAGCTGTTTAAGAGTTGTCTTATACAAAGTTTCTTTTTATGTGTTATTGTTGTTGAGTTATTCAAAAAGTCATTAAAAGTCTGTTTATTAATGTTGTAATTTTCGTCACTGAAAGTTTGAAATCAATGTAACTTTTAACAACAACAGTTATAAAAAAACTTTAAGTTATAAAACTGTTAAATAGCTTCTTCTCTACAACTTATAAACTAAAAGTTATATCATAAGTATAAAAGCGCAATAGTTATTCAAAGTATGTGACTTTTTTTAAAAGATTTCTCGCTATTGAAAACTTGAATTAAATATAACTTAACAACAACAGCAGTTATAAAGAAACTTTTAATTTAACATTAATAAAGAATACTATTTTTTATAATTTATGCATTGAAAGTTTCATCATATCTGTTGAGGTGCAAAAGTTATTAAAGTGTGTAAATTTTTAAGTGATGAAAATCTTAAAGTTCTTTAAATATTCAGAACTCAACACTTATACAGTGCTTTCAGACTCAACAAATCATGATTTTTTATTGCAGAAAAGTAAATTTTAGTAAAAGTTTACTTATTATAAGTTTTACTGTTATTATAACACTGTGTGTGTACTTGTTTAAACAATTGTTTTAATAATTGTTTTTTTATCACAAAATTTTGATGTTCTGCTCAAGATTTAAGGTTGAGCTCAAAGCACTCAGAGGGTGCTAAAAGCAGCTGTTAACTGAGATATGAGATCAGAAGCTCAGAGTGCTCAAAGTGTTAAAAATTAACTCAGAGCTAACTTCTTAAATTGCTGATGAAGCTTAAATGATCTGATAACACCTCAACTGAATGAGTGAATCCTTTTAAATAATGCTGTTAATGACAAAAACTCTCAACTATCATGAGCAGCTTTTCATCATGAGTTTTATACTTTTATTTTACAAGTATCATCTTTCATGAGAAATAAATTATAACTCTTCACTCATCAGAGTACTTTTGCAAGAGAATATCTGAGATCACATACTCAGAGATATCAGTTTCAAGTTGTATTAATAATGCAACATTAAAATACTGTAGGAACAGAGTGATAATGAAAGTTTACATAAGAATTTTAAAAGCAGTCTGCATCTTTAAAGACAGAAAGCTTGCTCTCTGTGAGATCAACTTCTTATTTAATTTTGTGTTAAACCCTTTAATGATCTCTGTGAGAGGTGCAGTGATACATGAAAAGCTTTGTATGAACCTCTGATAAAAGTTCATGAAGTTCAGAAATGTTTACACTTCATGCACACTTTCTGACTCTGATCAGTTAATAATGATGAATATGTGATTCATCTTCATTTCAACCCTCATATTTGTGATAACATATCTCAAGAAAGGCACATGCTTCACATTAAATAAATATTTAAAAAACTTTATGAACAACTCTGTTATGAGCAGAGCTTTTAAAATAATCTGAACATGCTGTTCATGCTGACTCTCTTTCATTGAGTAAATCAGGATATCATTCAAGAATATAATCATAAAAATGTTTAAATGTTCATGAAGAACTTCATGAATATAAGATTAAAAACTCACAAGAGCATTAATAAGCTTAAAAAGCATAATTAAGTATTTATACAGTTTGTACCTGATATGAAATGCTGTCTTTCACTCATCATCTGCATGTATGTGAATGTGATAATAAGTGTTTTTAACATCAATCTTCATAAAGATCTGAGTGTCACAGATATAATTCATGATCTCATTAATTAATGATAAAAAGTATCAGTTCTTTTAAATAATAACATTTAACTTTTAATAATTCATGCAGAGCTGCAAGCCTTTATCACTTTTAAATGCAAAGAGCACTGACACTCTCACAGAAGATCATGACAACTGAATAAATTTATTCATGAGATTAATATTTAAATACTTTTATAGTACAGTCAACTCCTTCATGAAAAGATTGTATATAAAGTTAAAAGATGATATTGTTCTCTTCAGCAGATCAATTGAGTGATCTTTTTTATAATGAAGAGACAAAGTTTTCACTTAAGTTTCTGAAAAGACCTTCATGAGACTCTTGTAAGCTTCAGAAATCAAGTTTATAAAACTTTTTAATTTATTAAAATTTATCACCTGTAATCTCTGCATCATGTAGTTCATCTTAAGGTCTCTGAGTTTTCTTATGAGACTTTTTATAATGATCTTTTTCAGCAGTGAAGTTATTAAAAAGTTTCTTGCATTTAATCTTCACTGTACTGTAAGATTGATGAAGTCAACCTTCAGATTATTTCATCATAATCATGATAATTTTAAGATCACTGGCATTTTTAAGTCAGTAGAAGTAAAAGGTTCATGAGTTTATTTTTAAACTCTGAAAGAGTCTTGAATCTTTATTACTTCATGATAAATAAAATAAGTTTGCAAGGTATCTTCTTCAATATGATGAAATAATAACATTTTAAAGATTGAAGATAAGCCCTTCACAATATTCTTGTGAAGAAGATTGAGGTCATTAACATTGTTAAGAACAATTAAAAGTGATTTTCCTGCAAGATATATTATGAGTCATAATCATGTCTTCATCTTAAATGACACACTTTTCTTAAGTCTTGACTTCATGATGATCTTCATGATAATCTCAGAAGCTGTCATAATATGATTATTATTATTAATTAAATTGATTAACAGAGTTCTGCTCACAGTGTTGTTTAACTTCTTAAAATAATTCAGTTCTTTATGTCTGCACTTGTCATAGTAATTACAGTCTTCATTAAAAAATGCTTCTCACAAAGATTCTGAATTATGCAGTGTAATGATGATGAATATTATAAGTTTGTGATTCTTCTGTTTCACAGCATTTACAGAAGTGCTTTTGTTGAAATCATTATTCACAGTTATTACTCATGAGTGAGTTTTAATTCTGATACTGAGATGAAGTTTCTTCATGAGTGTAATTAAATCTTCATGAGAGTTTAAAAACACAGAGTGTTCATGAATCTTCTGCTTCATGATGTGATTCAAGCTCTTGAAGAAGATCATTAACTGAATTTAATAATAATTCTTCATTTTATTTTTTATTTAAATCAGAAGTTTATCTGACCTGTGAAGATACTCATCATCAGATTCACTGCTTAACTTGTGATAATTTATTTAATTCATTCATGTGTTATACACCTGATTATTATGATTTTTTAAAAGAGACTTTAAAAAGTTCTTTTAACTTTCTCAGATATCTTTCAAGCTCTTTTCTTCATGATGTGTGACTCATCATTTCATGATTTTGTAGTTCAGATAATGATCTGACTCCTTAAAGTGAAGCTTCATAAAAAGATACTTAATTTAATGTACATATTACTAAAAGTGAAGGTAGTCCTTCATACAGTAAAGGTTTTCATCTTTAACTCACTTTTCATAGTAGGTGCATTTCAGAGCTGAAGATGAATTTAATGTAAATTATTTATAAATTTTAAGCTCAGTCTGCTTAATTTGTTTCTTCTCACTCATGAGTTGAATCTTCACAAGTTGAATTCTGATATTCATTATAATGAACTCCTCAGAGAATGTAGAAGTGATGTGTTATGATTGAAAGTTAAAAATGATAAAATCATCTTAAACTGTTGCTTGTGAGATTTATCAGGATCATGCAGAGCTCATCATGCAGATATGATGATCAAGAGATTAATTTTAAGAAGTCATTAAGTGATGAGTAAAACTACATATATGAGTGTTGCAGAATTAGCTGAACGTGCTAAGCTTAATCAGAAGTTAATGTAAGTTGTTTAATTTTATCATGCTTTTAACATTACCTCTCTCTCTGAAAAAGTGTCATTCATGATGCTGCTGCAAAAATAATATTAAAATATAACATTCTTGCTCTGCTGCCTTGAATGATTCAATTTAAACAGTCACTCTGAACAGTTCTTGAACAGTTTTGTTTAAACATTCATTCTGAATAGTTTTTGAATAGTTTGAACTTAACATGACTTGTTGAAGTATTTGTGATGAAATTTCTTCAGCACTTTTATTGAGCTGTTAAACTCACCTTTGTCTGCATAATATCACTCATTGTCATGATTAATTTCATGTCATTTGACCTTGTATTAAAACCTGTCATGATATCATCTTAAGTTAAGAATGTCATTTACCTCTTAATGTTCCTCCTCATCTTTCATTATAATGAGGGTTGATGAGGGTGTATGCTGACCTGAAAGAGGATCAGTGACACATGAGTGAAGCAGCTTAAGGCTAAAGATGTCATGAATTCACATGATAATAAATAACTTCAGTTGATAAGTGATTCTCACTCATTTTTTAACATGAAATGATCTCAACTGCTTGTCTTTTCATCCGCAACTTGGCAGCCCGCTCAAAAACAAGGTTTTAGTTAATAGTACTTTATGCGCTCAGAGCACTCTCTGAGCAGTAAATGAGCTCATACAAATCTTACACTTTAAATAACTATTATACCTTCATGAATAATAAAAAACTTTTTATTGAAAAGTTTTAAATCTCTTTATTCTGTACACTTTACAAACTAAAGATTTCTTAATAAGTTTTAATTTGCAATAGTTATGAATTAAAAAACTTTTAACTAATTATAAATATATTAGAATATTAAATAACTATTACGCTTTTATACTTATAATATAACTTTCAGTTTATAAGTTGTAGAAAATAAGCTGTTTAAGAGTTTTCTTATACAAAGTTTCTTTTTATGTGTTGTTGTAGTTGAGTTATTCAAAAAGTCATTAAAAGTCTGTTTATTAATGAATGTTGTGATTTTCATCACTGAAAGTTTGAAATCAATGTAACTTTTTAACAACAACAGTTATAAAAAAACTTTAAGTTATAAAACTGTTAAATAGCTTCTTCTCTACAACTTATAAACTGAAAGTTATATCATAAGTATAAAAGCGCAATAGTTATTCAAAGTATGTGACTTTTTTTGAAAGATTTTTCACTATTGCAAACTTGAATTAAATATAACTTAACTAGGCTGTCACCGCGGGTCAGGGTGACACTGAGTCAGGCTGAGTCAAGCTGAGTCAGGTGACAGTGTCTCAGTGATTTTGAACTCATTTTAACATGTCAGGTCAGAGTGAGTAATAAAGTAAGACACTGAGGGTCTTGCAGAACTCATCAAGCCTTTATACATGATGCATTTTATTCACACAAGGGTTAAAACTTTACTTTTGCGCATTAAAGTTATCACTTATGCAGGTCAAAGTGATCTCAATTTAAGTTTCATGTTCTTATTACTACACTAATATCTTATCCTACAGAAACAATTTAAGCATTATCATTTAACATTACTTCTTCAGTCATCATGCTGCCTTGAAGCAGGTATGGCCCTTGAATCCTGCATTTCAATGATATACAGCACAAGATTTTCACCTGAATCAAGAAGCAAGAGATGTTTTGTTAAAATCATATTTTTACTTTGAATAATGATTCACTTTCTGTGAATGATGAGCAAATTGATATCTGCGTGAGGGCATTAACTTTAACATTACTTTGTATTTCAGACAACTTACTTTTAAAAAATGAAATTAACAATGCTTCTGTTGACTTCTGCAACATCAGCAGAGCAGTCTTCTGTTAACATATTTTCTTAACATTAATGTTCTGCATGCCTGGCAGATCAATCATGATTTCATGTATTAAATATTGAAATGCAGCTTTCAGAATAAGCAGCTCTTTCATAAGCTGATAATGTTTAATTTCATGAAGAGCTCTCACTGCAAAAGAGCATTAACTTCTGACATTATCAACTAATATGAGAAACTTACTTTCTGACTTGACTTTTCACAAAATCTTTAATCACTCTGAGTGAGCAGGTCCTTTTCCTCAAGGTGCAGATTATGCAATTAATTATCATTATATTAAGTCTTTCTGATGCTTCTCTGCAGCTTTATTCTTTGATGATTTGTAGATCTTCACTGACTTTTCAACTTAATGAAGCTCATCTTTGAAAGGAGGAAAGACAGCTGACAGATGTTTAACTTCATTTTTAATACACATCATACTTCAGTTACCTAGTAGGCATTAGCTTTCAGCATTACTATGAGTGTTGACTTGTCTAACTATACTTGTGAAAAGTGATGAAGGTGTATGACTAGCTAGAAGAGGCAAGAGGTGCATTAAAGAGATATGTTGAATATAACAGAGGATGATGATTGTGACAAGATGCATTAAAGGTGACTGAGTGTGTCAAAGATGATGAAGTGTGTTGAAGATGATAAGTTCTGAAGGTGATGAGGTGTGTTGAAGGTGATGAGTTTACTGAAGATGATGAGGTGTGTTGAAGTTGAGAAGGTATGTTAAAGATGAAAAAGCATATTAAAAAGATGTGTAAGATCTGAAGATAATAAAATATCAATCATCAAGAATGAATGCAGACATTATTTATAAATATTACTTAATTGACAGGTATCTAGGTGAAGGACAACATGAAAGATGTGCATTAAAAATAATAAGAAAAGTATGCAGAGCTTGAAGATCTGAAGAGAAGTAAACCTCTGTCAGCATGAATAAATACTACAGGTGTTATCTAGAAGCATTATTTAATTGAAACTTTAATGATGAGGTGTAAAAGGGGAATGCTAAAGTACATGAAAAAAAGAACATGATCAGCTGCAAATTTCACATCTGTAATCAAGTTGTCAGATCAACATAACACTTTCAGCACATTCACTGTAGAGGCAGGATGTTGTGACATTAACATTTAACTTTCAGTGCATTCACTGCAGAGGTGAGATGCTGTGATATCAACACAGGTTTTCAGAAACATGACTGAAATACATAAATATAAACATTTCTTGCACAACTCACCTCTGCTCACATTATCATCATTTGATTTGCACTTCACCTCATCATTTAAGTAATGTTGTAAGTTAATATCAACATCAGATCCTGTCTAGCAGTGCTTTTAATCACATAAGCCTCAGTATTAAAATTCACAAGTCAAAGAACAATTTATCAGCTGTGCATATTAATCTTCTTCAACATTCATCCTCCTTCATCATTTAACAGCATGTCTCATTTCTTCAGGTACTGCTTACATGTCAATAATAATGACAATTATTAACACTTACTGTTTAATTTACATCACTTCTTCATCAGTACATCTGATCACCCGCTCCCTCACTCTTTTATGTCAGAAGCAAGGTAATGATCAAAGATAATACTCACATCATAAGAGACAGATCATTAATTTATGTAATAATGATGCAATCAAGTTTTTTCTTCACTTCATCATGACTAGTCTACCTACCACGCCTCAGTGAGCAGGTCAATGTAAGATAAATGTTACATTAATCACTCTGCAAAAGCACCTCAATGAATATAGTCAGCATAAAAGCATGATCAGAAAGTGATAAAAGTGTTATAATGAAACTGACAATCAAGCTATAATTGCACATGCTAGGAACACAGATGAGCAGGTTAAGTTGAAATGTCATTAAAAAGTACAAAAAATAACATCAGGTTGAAATGAAATGAATCATGATGAATGTTAAGCCTTGTTGAAAAATGCCTGAGAAGTTGAGTCTGTGAAATGTTTCAAGAAGAAGTTGTCAGGTAAGGCTGATAAGTAATGCTCATTTTGTAAGTTATTTACATCTATAGTGAAATGATTTAAACAAAATCTCATGAGTATCTGAAATAAGATTATCTTCAAGTGTGAAAATGTGAAAGATGAGTTCCTTCAAGCCTTGCTGTGAAAGAGTAGCAAAATTGAGTGAAACTTAACATGCATCAATGAGGAGAATGATGATGATGAAGACATTAATATTGATGATGAAGAAGATGAAGATGACAACAAAGATGACAACAAAGATGATGATGAAGATGAAGATGACACTGATGCTGATGATGAAGAGAAGAAGATAAGCAGATATGAGCATTATTTACTGACATTATCTACTGATCAATGAGTATAAATGTCAGAGGAGATTGAAGAGGTAATTCTTAAGCATAATGTTTCAATTATGCAGCATCTTGAATGACTGATATATCATGCTGATTATGAGTTGTTGAAGCAAGCCGGCTCTGAGGTAATATCTGAAGATAATGCTGATGAGCTTGATTTTAACATGAATACAGAACCTGAAAAAGGAGCTTATAAACTTTTAAAAAGATCTTCATTTTCCTGCATACATTGCATGTGATGTTAATGAGTTGAAGGATGATCTGAAGGCTAGAAACAATGCTCACACAGCTGAAGAATCAGTGAAGGAGGAAGTGCTGATTGAGAAGAAAATTATTAAAATGTCAAAGGATGATTCAGTAGCAGATCATGAGCTTTTCATGAAGAACTTATTAACATATAATGAGGAGAACTTTGTGATGAATGATATTAAAAAGAATGAGAGCTTAAAATTAAAGTATGAAAAGACATCTGCATCAGAAGAAAAAGCTGAAGCTTAATTTTTTTTTATTAACTGCACATTTGTATAATAAGTTCAGGTGTTATCTACTGACATTACTGTTTACTCACTTTCATTGATGCATAATATCATGCTTTAACACAGAAATTAAAGTCATGAGTTTATAATGAGAGAGTGTGTTCCTTCTAGCATATGATTATTTCTATTAAAGTGAGTAGCATGTTGAAATCTTGAATTTCATTTAATCACAGCTGTTTCACAACTTCTTTTGTTTTCATGATTTTTAGCATCTTTTTAATTACTTGATTTTATAAGCTGAAGATGAATGAGCTTAGTATTCTTTAACAGATCATCATAAGTCATCACAAGGTTATTTATAAGATGATCATCATCTTTGTTGTGCAAACAGGCTTTTTCATGCATCATAAATGTGATCAAATATTAATACTGCAGGGTTACATGTAATGTGATGATTATCTTTGATGAGCAAAGAGGTGTTTTAACACAAAGTACATGCAATCTGATATCTGTTCAATTACACTGCAGGGTTACACATGCTTCATACATGTGTTTTAATCATTATCTTTTGACATTACCTTTCAAGAGTAAAGGGGGTTTTCTGTGTAACATATGTATTCAACATCTTTTTTGATATGCATATAAGTGTAGTTATTCTCTACACAACAATATCTTCTTTCTCAAATCACTCATCATTGCAATTTCTGCATACACTTCTATCAATATGTCTCAATATGATAATGACTTTTCTCTCTCAGAAGCAGAAGAAATTCTCATCTCTTTTTTATAATCACAAACCTCTCAGGAATCTGAGGATGCTTAAATCTTACCTCATGTCCTTCAAAATCTATCACCACTTATTGCACTTCAATGCAACACTCTCAAGACACATGTTTTCTGAAAAAGTGACAAGTGATATGTGAAACTCTTTCATGAGTGATGAAAGTCAACCCTACATGATCTTCACACTCATGACAAACTGAAAGGCAATTTTAAATGAAGATTCACTACTCAATCCTTCAACTACTGAAACCTGTTTGAGCAGGTCACAGTCATGTGAAGTGAAAAGTTAAATTTATAATGCAAGCTTTATCAAGCTGTCATCAGTCACCTGAATATGAAGAACACTGATTTCAGCATTATGAAGAAGCATTTGCATTTAAACTGCTGCAAGATATCACTCAAGTAAAAGCACTTACAATCTACACTGAATGAACTGTTGCAGTCAACAGTAAGTTTATTTCTTTTTATGTATTATCTTTCTTATCAGTATTAATGCTGAAAGTTAATGCCCTTATGATATTCCTTAAAAATGAACAGTATGCAACCTTGACATTCTGATATACATAAAGGAGGCCTTTAAACAGTAAATCATTAATGCATTCATATTTATGAACACCTTCTTTCAATTCATTGAGAATAAGCAGCTTCATATCACTCTTATGATGCTCTGAGATGACATTCAGATACCTTGTCACAGATTGATATCAAAAAGTGATGCTCACTGTACAAGAGAGTCTTGCTCAGACAAACAGTAAAGTGTCATTAACTTTAAATTGTTAATCTCACAATCACTTATCCTTCTTGGCGGTTACTGCTTATTACATTGATAATAACTGAAACTACAATGAGGCCTTATTGAGATTTGAGCATGTAAATGAGTCACATATTGAAGTCACTTTGACAGGTCACATCCTTAATGTTTTAAAGATTTTTAAAATTAAGGATAAGCTCTTCATTATCATTATGAATAACACCTTTAATAACATCACTATGTGCACACATCTGAAGTCAGTCTTGAGCGGTGATCATGATATTCAATGAGACAATGCTGAAGTAATAATATCATGCATGACACATGTCTTAGCTCTTGCTGTCAAGGCTTTATTAAAGTCACTTAATGTGAACGTCAGAAATGATCATCATGTGAAGATATGAAATGTGAACAAGTTGACAAAGATTCAAGAGAAGGTATCTTTGATTAACATTATGCAAAAAGCAAGTGAAATGATAATGCTCATTGATAATGCCTGAATGTTAACAACATATGACAGATTTAATATCTCTCAATTGCAATCAACTCTTCCTCACAGAGATTTGAATGATTTGCAGATATTCAACAGCAAGTTTATGCAAACAGCTTAAATTAAAAACCTCTTTAAATGATTCAAAATGTTAAAACATGATGAAATTTCACATATGACATGCTTCTTTAAACTTATGTTCTATGAGAGGCCCTGCACAACTTTGTCTTTAATGAACAAGATAGAAAGCTCTGAGTTCTTGTAATCATTAATTCAGAATAAGAACAGGTCTGTTACCTTTTAACATTATTAAAGTCATTTAAAGACTGAACTGCAGCACTTTCAAAAATTACTGAAGTTACAATACATAAGACCTGATATGTTTACAATCAACTCATTAATCACATTGCAGATCACTGCTGCTGAGTGCAGCTGAAAATCACTCTTTAAAAACATGAACTGATCACTGCCCTGAAAGCCTGTCAGGATAAGTTGAGGGATTATTATGAGAATTCACAGGCAAGTCAATAATAAATTTATAATCTTGCAACTGTTTTAAACTCATCATGTAAGATGATCAAGTATAAAATAACTTTGATGCATATATCTACTTGATCATGACTAATGCATCATAAGGGAAGGAAGTAACAAAATCTTAAGAAATTAAATGAAATCAACAGTTTCAAGACTACTATGATTTACATTACTTGAAATATGAGAGTCTGACTATGAACTCAACTACTGCTGCAGGTCAATCACAGAATATGAATCTCAACACATTAATTAAACAGATGAAGCTGAAGGATCAATGATGAACAGATACTTAAGATGATATCTTTAAGTATCTTTTCATGTCAATCAATTATGTCAATGATCTACTAAAGGTAATATTAGCTCAAAGGTAATGCTGATATGAGGCTTGAGTTAATTACATCATTAGATGTGAAGTGTCAACTACAGTGATCTTAAAGGTCTTTCTTAAATGACAAGAGATGTTCTTGCTGTATGTGCCTCTGAAGTAGATGTGAAATGCATCTTTAATATGATTAAAGACATCTGCAATTGATGATGTGAACATTTGAGCACTGAGATTATACATATGCTCTGTTTAATTAAGTATTATGAGTGAAACACCTTGTTGAATGACCTTATTGATGATGATGATAATGATGAGGAAGTCAGCACCTCTGAAACCTGAGCTTGAGAAGCCTCTGTTCTGAATGAGTTAATTATAACAGATGATGAGGAGGCTTATGAGTTCATGAAGACATCTTGATGAAGGAAGTTTACCTCTGTCAAGTGTAAAACAGTGACAATGAACAGTGATAATCATGATGAGTTTAACATGAATGATTCAGATGATATGAGAGTAGATGAACTTACTGATATGCATCAGATGAGGATGAAAATGAAGCAGAGTGATGACTCAGACACCTTTATTATGATTGAAGATATGTTGAAGGGCAGAGGACAAGATGATTTTAACATATTTTTATCATTTAATGACCTGATGACCTTCCTCACTTCAGCATGAAGGAGTGAAGCTCAGAGAAGATCAACTGCAGTCAGTTAAGATAAGCAACTTATAAATTCAACATATGAGTGACACATCATTATCAGCATCAGTCAACCAGTATTGCTGTCTGCAGATCAACATCAGATTGCATTATGAAATCAGTTACAGATACAGTCTGCAAAGTTAAAAAAAGTATACAGTCATCACAAATTCTAAATAGACATTACCTTTGAGCATTACCTTTGAGCATTATTTTTTTAGCATATCATGTTTTTCTCTGTGTTTGCACAGTGCTCACAATGTATAATATCAGTCTTTGCGGATTAATAATTCAATTAAAAATATGTAAAAGTATTCAATTATCATAATACCTGTCTTTGATAACAACACAATGCAAAGCTGTGATAACATGAGAAGAAAAGTGATGTTATTACTTATATTAAACTTACTACTGTTATGATGACTAAGCAATTTTAACTGTATATGATTAGTTCAGTGTTCATGTGAGTACCTCAGAGTTGACTTGATTGATCACTGAATATCAGATCTGTGAAGGAGTCAGATCTGTGAATTAAGTTCTTAATCATTAACCTGACCTGACCTGACTCAAATGACAGCCTAAACTTAACAACAACAGCAGTTATGAAGAAACTTTTAATTTAACATTAATAAAGAATACTGTTTTTTATAATTTATGCATTGAAAGTTTCTTCATATCTGTTGAGGTGCAAAAGTTATTAAAGTGTGTAAATTTTTAAATGATGAAAATCTTGAAGTTCTTTAAATATTAAGAACTCAACACTTATACAGTGCTTTCAGACTCAACAAATCATGATTTTTTATTGCAGAAAAGTAAATTTTAGTAAAAGTTTACTTATTATAAGTTTTATTGTTATTATAACACTGTGTGTGTACTTGTTTAAACAATTGTTTTAATAATAATTTTTTTATCACAAAATTTTGATGTTCTGCTCAAGATTTAAGGTTGAGCTCAAAGCGCTCAGAGGATGCTAAGAGCGGCTGTTAGCTGAGACATGAGATCAGAAGCTCAGAGCGCTCAAAGTGCTAAAAATTAACTCAGAGTTAACTTGCTAAATTGCTGATGTCAGGTCATGACTTAATCATGTGATTTTAATATTACAGCTTGACAGTCATATCATATCTCTCATCTTATAACTGACATCTTTTTGATGTTTATTTACTTGCACTTTCATAAATTTCCTGCTTTTCTTCAACTGCTGTTTACTGAAATCAAGGATTTTCTGCATGTGAGTTGTTATGTCCTTCACCTTCACTGACTGAAGTCATTCACGGGTGAATTCATAGGTAGTAGTGTCAGGGTTAAAACTCATGCATGAGTGAAAACCTTTGTTAAGGTAAAAAGGTGAAAGTGAGGTTATTAAAAAGCAGTTGTTATTATCATTGAACTTAATTATAAGCAGCCACTTTACTCAGTCATCTTGCATGTAGTTGCAGTACATTTATAAACCTCATTTAATGTTTTGATTGATCTGTTCAGTTTGGCCGTCAGTCTCTGAGTAATAAGCAGTTGATAGGTTAGTCTTGATTTTCAGATGTTTACACATACTTCATCATAAGTTTAAGATAAACTGAGGGCCTCAGTCTGAAGTAATAAAGTTAAGCAGGTCATGTAAGTGATAAATGTTTTATAATATAAATTATATTAACTTTTTTATTGAGGTTTCTTCATCTTCTGAATGACAAAGAACATAATGTCTTTCCTTAAATAATCTGTCAATAAAGATGCAGATAATATTATAACTCTTTGATATTAATAATTTAATTATAAAGTTCATGACAACGTCTTGTCAGCATTGTTGCAGGATAAGAAGTGGCATCAGAAGTTCATTAATGACATCATGAGATGACTTGCTTCACTGACAATGATGACAGTTTCAGATGTATTACTTCATGATAATCACATGTCCTGATCAGTAGTAATGCTGATGAACAAGTTTCACTGTTCAGTTGATGCTTGAGTGTTTAATTAACAGTTGATCATGAATCTTCTGAAGCAACTCAATCTACAGAGATTTTAAGATTCAAAGCAGATTATTTTTAAACAGTGCTTCATTAATGACTCAGCATTCATGAAGATGTCTGTCATGAAGTTTAATTACATTGCTGATAATGACTTCCTGATATTCATTGCATGATTTATCAATTTTATTAATTGTATAAATCTGCTTAAAAAGGCTTTCTTTCACTTCTTTGACTTAAATTTTCACACAGTTTAAAGCAAGAAAAGTCTGATAAATCAGGTTCTTATCCTCAGAGTTGAACATTTAAATAAGAGTGTCAGCTTTGTTATTAATCTTGCCTGATCAGAAGATCACTTGAAAGTTGAATTTTAACAAAATGTTTAAATACTTGATTTATTAACATGTTAACCTTTTATTCTTCATAAAGGTCTTCAAGACTTGATGATTAATGAAAACTTATATGAGCAAATCAATGTGTTCAAGTTCAGGACGTCAGTGTTTAAAACAGTGAATAATGATCAGCAGTTTCTTATCATAAATGTGATAATTACACTCTGCTGAGATCATGCTCTTGTTGTAAAATGTCATCAGGTGAAGAACTCCCTCATCATTATATTAAAAGAGAATTTTATTTATCACAAGATTAAAAACATCTGTCTTTAGTATAACTTGACAGTTGAGGTTAAAATACTTTAATATTAAAGCTTTTATCATGACCTGTTTGAGATCCTGAAACATCTTGAAGTAGTCTTCAGTTTATGTAAAAAGGACCTCTTTCTTAATAAGAGTAATGAGAGGTTTAATGATCTTGAAGAAGTCTCATATAAATTAATGATAAAAGTTAATGAAGCTTATGAAGCCTTGAACCTCTTTGAGGTTGATTAATTTAACTTAATCTATGACTGCTTTAATCTTCTGAGGATTCATTTGTAAGCCCTTTTCAGAGACAATAACTTTTAGAAAAACAGTCTCAGAGACATTAAATTTACACTTTTTAATGTCAACTTGTAAGTCAGCCTCATGAAGACACTGAAGCATTTATTTAACATGATGATTATGCTCCTTTTAAGTCTTGCTGTAGATGAAGATGTCATTCAGATAAGTTTAACAGAAGTCATTAAAAAAGTCTTATAAAGTGTCATTAATATACTGCTGAAAGGTGCTCAGTTTATTGATTAATTTGAATAGTAAAACACAGTATTTGTAAAAGCTCAGAGCAGTGATAAAGATTATAAAATCCTCACTATCTGAGTGTATACTTAACTTATTGAAGGCAGTGATAATGTCAAGCTTAATAAAATGTTTGCATTTTAAAATCTTTTCAATCACCTCTTTAATGAGTGATAAGGGATAATAATTTCACTTTGTGAAAGCATTAAGCTTTTAATAATTCATGCAGAACCTGAGATCTTTATTCACTCATTCACAACTTGACAGCCTGCTCAAAAATAAGATTTTAGTTAATAATACTTTATGCGCTCAGAGCACTCTCTGAGCAGTTGTAAGATTATAACGTCTCTTACTAAAAAGGGAAGTATAGTTGAGGTATGTGACAGCGTGAGATATAAATGTGTAGAGGTTATATGATCCTCATTATATAAAACTAATAACTAAGGAATGAAGGTGAGATCAAGCAGTGCAGAGTTTTCATGTGACTCATTAACACTGTCAAGTCACTTGTAGGGCGCATGCCCTATGTGAGTCTCAGATTGTCATTAACTCATGATAATTGCCTCCCCCCTATGCAGCAGCCCTTCAGCGCAGAAAGGTGAGTGACTGATAGAAGGCTCAGTTAACAGTTGAATTGATGATGTGACATCAGCATTGATTAAGTGAGATGAAAGTGAGGTGAGCTTGTCACGTGACAGTGAAAACCCTGAGGAGTGAAGAGGCAGCAGTGAAGTCATGACAGTATTAATGTGACAGCGCTATGATAACATAATCAAGGCCTCAGGTGATGATATCACAACAAGAGCTTCAGAATATAAATACTGTCAATTCCTCAGTCTTCTGTCATCAACTTTTGCCAGAGCAGCGCTTCATCACCATAATATCATCAAAACACCCTCAACATGCATCATTTTCATCACTGCAACATCAGTCACAATGCCTGTAAGTCAGAGAAGCTGACTCCACAGATGTGCTTCTAATGTGAGTTATGATATAACACTCACTGATTGTCAAGCACTCTGCTGAACTTCATGCACATCTTATTAAACCTTTCTGTCTCTGTTGTTCTTGTCACTTCACGGATGACATGACCCAGGTATGTGATGCAAGGTTGAATGTTAAATGCACATATTGTGTAAATCTACACAAAGCTTGTCTCCTGATAAGTTTAACCTGCTCACCTGTTGTACATCACTGATAATTCAAGGTCCCCGCATGTTTCACCTGCAAGGTTAACACCTTAATACACTTGATCAACAGAATTAATATTAACACTCCTTCACCTGCTCTTCTGACCACTCTCAAGGCGCGTCAAAAGTGTTATAACAAGAAGATTACAGCACATCTTCATGTTACTGACTGTTATCAGAAGCTGTTGAAACTGAAGTCTGCTGTTAAGGTCAGTCTCCTGCTCCTTGAGCAGATCAAATGCATCAACAATGCACTTAAAGGTATCCTGAATATCATGTGATATTCAGTTTAATCCCCTTCTCTTCACCCCTGACATGATGGCTATGAACAGCTAATGTGCATCTTATTTTAAAAGCATTTGCCTGCCATTGTTGATGATGACAATGATGATGATGATGAAGATTTCTCTCCTTTTGAGTCAGAGGGGTCAGAGGAATCAGAGGAAGGTGATGAAGATGAGAAGAAAAATGATGATGACAAAGATGAGTAAATAATGTTTTGTCAGTGATTTGCTGATCTTATATGATAGTTTCTTTTTCCTTTGGCTCTGGTCAGGTATGCTGTTATGATGATAATAATATTGTGTTTCTTGTGTGCCTTGCTGACAATTCATCTTCTTTAGTGAACTTGTCACTCTTGACTCTTGCTGTAGATCACTTATAAGGCCTCAATAAAACCTGTAAAACCTCTTGAGGAAAATCAGGAAAGAGTGTTCTTATGATGTTAATTAAATCTTTCTAGATCACTTCTTCCTGCACTCTTTTAATTTGTTGTTAAAGACTGCATGCATTTTCTGCACACCTTTTAAGTCCTCCTTTGACACTCATTGATCATATTCTTCTGATCAACCCTTTCATCTCACTTTGTACAGGATATCATTCTTGAATTTTCAGTGATTTAGTATCTCTTCAACTTCATATTCTTCTTCATCATCAATTAGCTCTGAAGGTGGCAGCAATGATTCAAAGTGATCATCAGCTCTGCACTGATATGACTTCAGGTAAGAGACGTGAAAGACATTATGAATTCAGTAAATGAGTGATAAAATTAACTTGTAAACCTGCTTCCCTATTAAATCTTCAACCTGAAATGATTTAATGAATTTGTGAAACAGTTTCCTGCTCAAGCGCTTCTGTCATAAGTTCTTCATGAATAACATTACTAAGTCTCTCACATTATAGGTCTTGAGTTTATGTTTGACATCATAATATTTTGCCTGAGAATTAACTACATTTTCTCATCATTGTGACAGCGCTTTTTATATGTCATGAAATCATTTCACCTGATCTTTAACTGCAGGTACTCTTTCTTTCTTGAAGTCATCCTCAACTTTGAATCTTACTTTCAGATGATAAACATACATGACATAAAAAGAGCTGCACCTTATTGATGCCTGTGTTTCATTATTATAAGTGAATTCTGTCAAGGGTAAAAGATTCATTCAGTTGTCTTGTTCATCTGAGCAATAACAGTGAAGGTAATGTTTTAAGGTTTGATTCTGTCATTCTGTCTGTTCATTCATTTGCGGGTGAAAGGCAGTGCTTAGCTGATGCTTCATCCTTAGATAGTAGCACATTTCTGATCAGAAAGCACTTGTGAAAACTGATTCCTGATCAGAGACAGCCCCTTTTGATACATTAAATCAGCATATTATTTTCTCATAAAACAAGTCAGCCAACTCTGTTGCTGTAATCATTTTTGTGGTTTAAATATACTGAGCCATTTTTGTATACTGATTTATAATCATTAAGATCACATCATACACACAACCCCTGCACTTACTTGATGACAAGTCAGTGATAAAATTCATGATGACTTGCTGTCATGATCCTTCTGACTGAGGCAATGCCTGTAGCTCATCATAGGGATGATGTTTAAGCACTTTCACCCTTTGACAGATGTTGCATGATGCAACATAGTCTTTAACATCTTGACTCATATCAATTCAATAGTATTTATGATCAATCAATTCAAGGGTTCTTTCTACCCTGAAATGCCCTGTCAAGGCATCATCATGATGATGTTTCAAGATCTCTGCCCTTACAGACTCTTCTTTCAGAATGTATATTTATTCCTCATGAAATAAAAGGCCTTCAGAGTTAAACCTTCAGGGACTTTCAGCTTTAGCCTTGCACTTCACTGATGTACAGTCAGCGTTGCGTGTCGCATCTACAAATGAATCATCATTTTGTAGAGTTCAAATTAAATCCCTTAAAGGTAGACTCAGGCTTTCATCAGCTGTTTCATGAATGACAAGATCTCTTATCATCACATGTGAAATGAGTTGTTTGCAATCAACAGTTTCAGTGACAGGGTTAAGCTGTTTCACAGTTACATCACAGTCATCATGAGCAGATGTTTTGTTGTCACTCCTTCAGCATTTTTTCTGAAGTTTGAGGTTTTTAATCTCAGTCATTCTCCTCACCCCTGTGAGCAGCTGCCTCACAATAGGAGCATATCTGAGTGAGAATACATTCACAAGAGTGATTAACTTTCTTTGAAGCATTAAGAGTAATTTCTTCATAATTTCACTCATCTCTTTGACATCCCTGTAGTCTGATCACCTTGATGACACGTCAGCAGGGTTGATCTTTTCAGACTGATGCAGAATATTGAAATCAAAAGCAGCAAGCTTCATTGCTCATCATGCTTGCTTATCATTTAATTCCTTCATGTTCATAAATCCTCATAAATTATTATGATCAGTCAATACCTCTATGATATGACAACTGCCTTCAAGGTAGTGTCATCAGTGTTTAAACATCATAATGATGACAAGGAGCTCCTGATCATGAGTTTCATATCAAGTCTCTGAAGGAGACAGCTTTCTTGATCAGAACACAACTGAATGTCATTGCTTGTTATTCAACAGCTGAGACAGGATGTCAGTGAGCTCAATGATTGATGCATCAGTTTTCACCTGTATTCATAACTTCAGATCAAAGTGAACCAGGATAAATGTCATCATAAAGGCTTCACAGAGGCAGTCAAATGTCTTCTTTGCATCACTTGAGAATTCAAAATGCTTAAACTTCTTTTCATCCTTGCTATCTTTCATAAGGTTTGTCAAGGGGGCTGCAACTTGTGAATAATGCTTAATAAAGCGTTTATAAAAGTTTGCAAAGCCTAGAAAGACTTGTACCTTCTGAAAAGTCCTTGATACTGATCAGTCCTGTATGATGCTCACTCATCACAGATTCATGACTACGCCTTCAGTTGTGATAATAAACCCTAGGAATTCCACCTTGATAATGAAGAATTCACACTTCTTAGGGTTTGCATAAAGTTGAAATCAGCAGAGTCAGTCTAACACCTGCTTAACATGCTCTCAGTGTTGCGCTGATGATTCTGAGTATATAAGGATGTCATTTAAATAGACAACACAAAAGACATTCACAAGCCCTGTTAATGCTTGATTGATGTAAGCCTGAAACGTAGCTGAAGCGTTGATCAATCTGAAAGGCATGATCATATACTCAAAGTGACTGTAACACATGTGAAACATCATCTTTCACTCATCACCCTCCTTTATGTGAATACAGTGGTAGGCGTCCTTCAAATTCAGCTTCATAAATAGCTTGACTTCACTAAGCTGATTCAACATTTCACTTATAAGAGGTAACAGGTGCCTGTTCTTGATGATCACTTTATTCAACCTTCAGTAATCAACACATAACTGCAGCCCTTCATCTTTCTTTGAAACAAAAAGGATGAGTGCCTCTGCAGGGCTCATGAAGTGGTGGATTCAATCTTTCATTAAGGCGTCATTCAAGTATTCTCATAGCACCCCTAATTCAGTATTGAAGAGGTTATACAAAGGGTCATAAGGTGAATCTGTGCTGTTCAAGTCAATTGCATGATCACTGACCTTGTGAGGTGAAAGAAGGTCAGCATTCTCTGTTGAGAACACATCTGCATAATCAGTGTACTTCTCAGGTAAAGCTTGTGTTATTTCAGTGCTTTGTATGCGCACCTCTGATGCAGCGTCATCACTCAGACTGACTCATATCAGAGTGTAAACAGCAGAGTGATCTTGAATCTCTCTTGTGAATTCATCAGGTGACTGTAACTTGATAGACTGCTCCTCAATGTTGAAGCGCCACGCCTTCATTCTGCAGTCAATTCACACATGTTCAGTCTTCAATGCAGAGAGTTCAAGGATAAGGGGTGATCCTGACTTATTCAATGCATAAAACACATGTTCACATTCATGAGACTGTCCTCAACTGTCAGCAAGTCAGTAACACACATGATAAGCACTGAAGCAGTAAGCCTTCTGATCATTTAAGAATTAAGGTTGAGGCAACAAGCCCTTCATATGAGTCAATTGATGCTCAATAACAAAATGTTGTGAAATCACATTGACTTCAGCTCCCGTGTTCAATAAGGCTTGCATGAGTATGACATCATCATTGTGAAGAACTTGTTCATCAACAATTAAATTAAGCTCTGAGGCTACTTTTGTTCAGCACTTCAGTGATGCAGAGCTTTCACTGAAGTGTTCTCATTTTTTGGTGCTGAAACAGCTGCAACCGGGGTCTTATTCAGGTCTGAGTTTTTCACAGGCTGTGAATAATCAGAGGAATAATGTCTCTTCTGATTGCAATTTCAACAAGTCACGTGTGACAAGTCCTTTGTTTCAGGAGCCTTCACTGATTCACTTTCACATTTATTATCTCACTTGCTCTTCATCTTGCCCTCATCAGGCTTATGATCCTTATTCTCAGCAGGCTTCAACAGTGACTCAAGTTTGCAGCTGAGGGTAACTGTCATATTAGGATTTGCTTTTGATTTCATGATGCTTCTCAAATGTAGGTTATTCTTCAGGCATGCAGTCAAGGTGATGATTCTCTTTCAAGTTGTGAGTAGGTCCTGATAATTCATCAAGGCTGCATGAACCTCAGGCTTCAATTTTGTGAAGAAGTGAGTCCTCATGTGCTCTTCACTGTAAGGAGGTAACTGTGCTTTCAAGGTGCTTAAATAACTATTGAAAGCTTAAACTGATTGATGAGGTAGTTGAACAGCATTACTATACAGCTGAGTGATGTGAAGTTGATGATTCACAGGGTCCTTGATAATGTTGAGCAGGAATTTCATAAAATCATCTCAGGTAACAGTGAAATAATCTCTTGTTTCATCATCTTGCAGTCATGCCTCCTTGGGTTCACCCTTTAAATATTGCATGATGTAAATCACCTTATCCTCCTCATGAGGGAAATCAGCTGAGTTAAAATGAAAGGTATTTTTTGCATCTCACATTCAATTCAGGTGCTCTTTCATGTTCTTGTCATGATATAGTGGCAACTCCTTTGCCTGAATCCTTGATTGTACATTTCATATTGACAGCGTTTCATCAGCGTGATGCTTACTCATTACAGACTCAGTGTTCATAAAGTCAAGGAATCTCTCAACTGAGGTATCAACATGAGTAGCAGGATCTTTGAGTAGATTGACTTTCAATGTCAGAACTTTCATTCAGAGCTGCTGCAGCTCTTGTTGCTTAAGAAGTTCATCTCACTGTCATCTCACTTGCATGATTTCATCATTAATGTTGCACACTGTTTCACCTGAGGATCCTTCACTCATGAGGTTCACTTCACTGATGCCTGAGGAAATGAGTGATGTTTCACAGTCATTTTGCTGATTCTTCATCATCATGTCTCATTCTGCTTCAGAAGTTTAACGTAGTTGATTTCAAGTCTGCATCTTATCTCAGGCCATCACCCTTTGAAAGGTAGAGTTATTAAAACTGTAAGATTATAGCATCCCTTACTAGAAAGGGAAGTATAGTTGAGGTATGTGACAGCATGAGATATAAATGTGTAGAGGTTATATGATCCTCACTATATAGAATTAATAACTAAGGAATGAAGGTGAGATCAAGCAGTGCAGAGTTTTCATGTGACTCACTAACACTGCCAAGTCACTTGTAGGGCGCATGCCCTACGTGAGTCTCAGATTGTCACTAACTCATGACAGCAGTAAATGAGCTTATACAAATTTTACACTTTAAATAACTATTATACCTTCATGAATAATAAGAAACTTTTTATTGAAAAGTTTTAAATCTCTTTATTCTGTACACTTTACAAACTAAAGATTTCTTCATAAGTTTTAATTTGCAATAGTTATGAATTAAAAAACTTTTAACTAATTATAAATATATTAGCATATTGAATAACTATTGCGCTTTTATACTTATAATATAACTTTCAGTTTATAAGTTGTAGAGAATAAGCTGTTTAAGAGTTTTCTTATACAAACTTTCTTTTTATGTGTTGTTGTTGTTGAGTTATTCAAAAAGTCATTAAAAGTCTATTTATTAATGTTGTGACTTTCATCACTGAAAGTTTGAAATCAATGTAACTTTTAACAACAACAGTTATAAAAAAACTTTAAATTATAAAACTGTTTAATAGCTTCTTCTACAACTTATAAACTGAAAGTTATATCATAAGTATAAAAGCGCAATAGTTATTCAATATGCTAATATATTTATAATTAGTTAAAAGTTTTTAATTCATAACTATTGCAAATTAAAACTTATGAAGAAATCATTAGTTTGTAAAGTGTACAGAATAAAGAGATTTAAAACTTTTCAATAAAAAGTTCCTTATTATTCATGAAGGTATAATAGTTATTTAAACTATAAGATTTGTATGAGCTCATTTACTGCTCAGAGAGTGCTCTGAGCGCATAAAGTATTATTAACTAAAACCTTATTTTTGAGCGGGCTGCCAAATTGCAGATGAAAATGAGTTGTTTGCAATCAACAGTTTCA